>CAIGRO010177422.1:0-10667 GCA_903798355.1 Fraxinus baroniana
GAGCCCACCATTGGCCATTCGCACGCAGAAAACCATCACCAATCGCTCGGAACGGGCCCACCATCGGAGTCGAGGGAGTGAAAGCGACCGGACAAACAGCCTCGTCGCGAGAGCCACGACCCTTGGTCTTATCAGGAGCAGGTCGACAAGCCACCTGTGATGGCAGGCTTAAGCCGAGGAACATTGGCGCCGTGGTTGAGAGATGACGCACCGCCGTCCATCAGATCGTCCTCCTCCGGCTGAAACCCAACGCTTCCGCCTTCACGGCCGCCATTGTTGCCTATAGAAATGGATTGTTGTTGGAGAAAATGAACCTTTGGTGGTTGAGGTCTTGAGGAGGAGAGGAGGCGGCGGATATGAGAGGGTAGAGAGAGAGATGAATATTAGGGTTTGATTTGGGGATGAAATGAATTGGGATGAAAGTTTTATAATTAATATTTAATTAAATATGAGAATATATATAATATATATAATTATAATGTATCTAATTATAAAAGATCTGATTTTTGAAAATTAAAAGATAAAATCTGATTTTAGAATTTAGATGTTTAAAGGTAAGGAATGGGGTAATTATCAAAAAAAAAAAAAAACCGGTTGAGCCCATTGACTTGGATCAGTCTATTAATAAGTTCAATTTCGGGTTGCAATTTCACCCGACCAAAGCTATCATTTCAATTGTTTGGCTGGATCTAAACCCGACCCAACTCAATCCACGCCCACCAAACTTCATCCATACGCCACTTGTAGATTATCGAAAGCGAATATCCTTTTCTACACGTTAGTAACAACTGTCAATTCTTTATTTTTCTGCTCTCTCTACTCTACATTTCGAAAAATCCGCCCCCAACAATACATAAACACGCAAACACACACTTGAGCAAGGCACATCAAAAGGAGACTAAACGAAAAATGGGTTTGAAGGTATATGATCTCTCTTCATCCGCAGTGTTTTTTGTTTAATCGTATTTTTATTGTTAATTCCATCAATGCGACGAATTTCCATTTCTGATTTTATTAGATCTGGGTGAATTTTGTCATGAATTGTTAAATTGATCTGAATTTGGGTGAAGATTTTATGGATTTATATTTTTCTATAGATCTGTTTACAGTTTTTGATCAGTGTTATTTGAACTCGTGTTCAAACTTCAAATTGTCTTTTTTGATCCGTTTGCGTGTGTTTATGCACATGTGATTTCACACACACTCGAAGGCTATGGATCCGATAAATTATTTTGTGTGATTGGTTAATGATGAATCCAGCGTTTTGATTCTTAAATGTTGTTACGCACTTCACTCAATTTTGATTTGTTTTTCATTGTGGTCATGCTTTGAAACTTCTGGGCAAAAGGTTTGGTTGTAAAAGTTCATTCAATCTGTCTGTTGAGGACTTTTTATACTGTTCCTTGAAATCAACCTGATAGTGGATTTCTTATCCTGCATTACTAACCTACTTTACTATCATTCCTTACTAATATATCCGGAATTAGCTGATTATGTGTTCGATTTTGAAGAACAGTAGAAAACCAGCACAGCGTGTATACAATCTTAGTGATACTCATGCTATAGTGCTGTTGTTTATTTACATTTAAATGAAAACATTAATAGTTTTCTGTAAAGTAGATGATTTTTAGAAACATTTCTACTGAATTAAGTTGACCAGAGCACCAATTTAAACAAACCATTTTACTGCTCTGAGCTTCTACCTGGAACCTGTAAACTGTAATGACATTTAGACGTATTTTTCTTGCATTTTTATAAATTTGCCTGCTTTATTTCTTAATCACTGTCATACAGTTGGCTAATTTCTTGGAGAAGAGATGAGAGGATTGTATTATTAAATCTTGTTCTCATCTAATTAATGTATGTTCATTTTGGGTTTCATTAAAAGGAGATGTCATGATCGAACTATTAAATTCTTTTTCGTACTTGAGTAATTCTTTGAATTGTTTTGGAGGTCACTTGATACAATTCTTATATTTTCTAGGTTATGCCCTTTTGTTACTCTAGAATACCCTGATATCATAGTACAAATATGCTTTAGCAAAATTTCATCTGTTTGATCAAATTGAAGTTGTGACTTTTCTTGTGGCTTTTAGGAGGAATTTGAAGAGCATGCTGAGAAAGCTAAGACCTTACCAGAGAGTACTTCCAACGAAGACAAGCTTGTCCTTTATGGACTTTACAAGCAGGCCACTGTTGGAAATGTCAACACAAGTTAGTAGTTTCTTCAACCCTTTGGTACCAAATGAAGTTTAAATCGGAATATTGCTCCTTATATTGATGCAAATCTTGCAGGCCGACCTGGTATGTTTAACATGAGGGACAGGGCAAAGTGGGATGCGTGGAAGGCTGTCGAAGGTATTCGATTGGGATTAGAAACTCTTCAGTTGATTCGTTTATCATAAGATTAATTGGAGGCTTGCCATAATTTTACCATTATATTGCAGGAAAATCACAGGAGGAAGCAATGGGTGATTACATCACTAAGGTGAAGCAGTTGAAGGAAGCAGCAGCTTAACTAAGTGCTCATCCATGTATTACTGGAATAAAATAATTATGAAATCGATAGCTTCTGCTATTTCTTGACTTATCTATGCTTGAATTCAATATAATTAAGTATTTTGAACCCATCTTTCAATGAAATATGGTGTTATAGTCTTCTTGATGAATTGATTGAGTTTGTCAGTACATTCTGTGGACTTGTTGATACCGAATAGAATAGAATGGTTGTGTGATATTATTGATATCGAGTAGGATAGAATGAGCTCGCTCCTCGGTTGTGTGACATCAAATTTAAGAAGAAAGTTGTGTATCGCAATATAGTGCATCAGTCAAGTTTAACTACCGAGTTTGGGATGGATTGGTGGTTCGATATGCCTATGATACCAAAGTCGAATTAAGAAAGGCCCGAGAGACAGCCTATTGGCTAGTGATAGTGAGACTCCAATTCTTGACAATGCAAAAGATTTCGTAATCAAGAAACTTTTCCACTTTAACCAAATTGAGTAAGAACCATCCATACTATTTCTTTAAATGATTCGAGAGACAGCACCCAATACTAAAGTTTATTTAAAAGAATCCCTTGATTCTGCTATGAGAACCACGCAGCGTGCAAATAGGGTATGCAGCATTCCTGCCTATAAAGAGATCGGAGAATGAATAATTCTTTAATGGCAAAAGGGATTCCCAATCTATGCAAAAGTAGTACGTTGGTTCTCAATGCACAGAAAACTCGTCCGTTTGATTATTAAGAAGTTTAAGTGATTGTCTAGCATTTAGTATTTTGCAGCTAAAGTAAATCCCTGCTTGTTGCGAGGCCCCAACCCAGCCACCCCTCTACAACGCACCCCCAGCCCCAACCTAGCCCCGTCTATTCCCTACCACTCCCTCCCTACCCCCACTGCTCCTCCCCTTCCCTCACCCCCCAACCATCCGCAGCTTGGGTAGGAAATTGGTATTCCATCCTAAAATGTTGACCTATTAGGTGGATCGATCATTCATCATTATTTACTCTATGTCCAACCAATGTAGAACTTTAATTCACACTTTCTCAACAACTTTTGGAGGCAGGGGAAAAAAGCTACTTCTTTAATTTCTTGCTTTTCCATTTTTATTGAAGACAGTGCTCAAAAATTGAAACGATAGATCATTGGGGAGCCCAACCGTGATTTTCCCTATCATAACTAATTTCAGTTTTTAGTGATAACGCCACTCAATTTTTACTCTTCCTTTTGTCTGTTTCTTTTTCCTAGGAAAACTGCCCAATTTCCATCTACCCCTCCAGTTCTGTTAGGATCTAGTGGCTTTAGACCTTTCTATTCCTAAATCAACAAGGAACTATTCTTCTTTTCTGGTCCCCCACAATAAATAAATAGTTATTATCCACTCACAGTTGGATGGAGCAGTTACTTTCTTGCTCAGGACCACCAATCTTCATTTACACAAGAACATGGAAGCCATTGAAAGCCTCCAATGCAGATTGCCAGAAAACCATGATTATAGAATTTGGATAACATGGTCCTTTTATCAGCTGACAGTAACGCGATAAATTGCATGTTCGATACGCAATGTTGAACACAACTAGAAAGTTAATGAACAAGATTTAAACTTCATCTTGTGTAGGACTGTCCAATAATTCCAAGCAGGCATGCCATAAGTTTCTCTTCATCTTAAAAATCTTCCAATTTTAATACTAGTCAACATCTTTGATCTTTCTGTGTTTCTTATGAACCCCATTACAAGCCTCCAAGCTCATCAGGTTGAAGTGGTCCAATCATCAGTCTTTGTTGAGTTAGTTTTGTCACATTTTCAAAAGAAGCAATATGTAACTTTATTCACATGAATCAGAAATTACCATAAGTGGAACTATATATTTTCTGGATTAAGATTTCAGCAGATATATAAGGACATTGTTATTGAACAAAGGGATACCTAGAGAAATAATATTCCCGTGCACGAGAAGCGCCATCTCTGGACAGAATTCCTTCGAGATCTCCAATAATTCTAGCCAGCCAAATCTCCAAATTTCTCTGGATTTCTTTGAAGTTGTTTCTGATTGACTCCAGAGATCGTCTTGTGGCTACGTTTGCCTGTCCTTCAAGCTCGTCCCCACGATAAGTCTTCACCGTCTCAGTTTGTAATGTCATCAGCTTCTGATTAGTTTCAGAAGCGCGCTGTTGTAGTCGAAATGCTTCAAGTAAAAATTCTGTCTGCCTTTGAGTTCGAAACTCTGTACTGAGGTTGGGTTCACAAGGATCACTGGCTTGCTGAGAAGGGGATACCTTATGAGATCAAAACATTTTCGAAAAACAACAATAAACTCAAAACAAATGAAGATAGATTCATTCATTACCATTCTTCTGCAGAGATCATCAATTTTTCCTGCTAATGCTTGATATCTCTTTGCCTGCTTTCGCATTAGAGATGGTACTTTCGATAGATCCGTCTTACCAATACTTTCCAGATTCTGTAGTTCTTGCTCAAGCAATTTTAGTTTAGGAGAAACTCCGGTTGATTCACCGTCTACCTTCCATGGGGATTCCCTTCTGAACAAGAAATTATCGTAATCTTTGTATTAGATACTGGGGATTTATCATCCAAACGGCCTCGAAAACATTTGTAAATAGACAGTGACACTTTACCTTGCAACAAAATGCTTCAAATGGTAAAGTGATTCAACAGATTCATACTGCACATCCTGCATAGATGTTTAATTCATGAATAATGTTAGGGATTAAGTCCTAATCTCAATTAGGGATCAATAATAATCAAAATGATACTTAAACTGCAAGCACCATCTTTCTCAAGAAGAAAGCCACTTATTCCAAAAGTACTTATAAAGTTCCAAAATATATACACTATTCATTAACCGTGCTTTTAATATATATACACTATTCATTAACCATGCTTTTGCAAAGGCCAAGTCCCATCAAGATTCCATTAGCATAGGGCAATCATACACATTTTTTCACATAAAGCCAAACACCAAGATGACTGATTAATCACTATAAGGAAAAAGTACAAAAACAACAGAAAATGGACATAAAAAAGAAGGAAATAGAAAATAACACCCAGGTTAAATCTGAAAACCGCATACGAGTATACATTTGAATTAATAGCTGTTGATTTAAGACAGCCTACCTCCACATAACAACTCGTCACCACACAAAAAGAATAACAAATCAACCCTTGTTCCGGATAACTTTGGGTCAATTCTTCTCTGCCACTTCATTTTCTTCATTGTTAAATATATGAAAAAGATCTAAAGCAACATCGAGTCGCTAATAAGGAATGCCCAACAAAATGTTCATTATGATTTATTATAAGATTCGACAAAATTTTATGCTGGTTGTCAATTTAGGACACCCCTTTCTTACCCGAGCTTAGGACAGCTATCAGACAGAACTGTTCATTTACATAATTGATAATACCATATCGAAGAAATCCGATAAGGAAGTTGCTGTAAGTGAGGCAAAATAATGGGCGGACAAGGTAGTTAAAATCACCATGTTTTCGTAGAATTTTCCTTCACGGGAGCTTTATGAATAGAAGATATGATGTTAAACCCCACAGCACTGGGGCTATAATTGGATTCGAAAGATGCAAAAAGATAAATGGCCATCAAAGAAATAGACAATATTAAAAGTTAAAATTGTGCAATGTTTTATGAATAAAACAGAACATTACTGTCAAAGCAATGGAGATATAAAATGTCTTCATTGAGAAGTGAATAAGGACAGAATCAGACAGAAGGAGGTATAGATCTGTGCACTCAAAAACAAATACGAGTAATTAGGATTCAGTCTTGAAATTTACAAGCTTTTCAATTTGAATTTTCTGTGAAAAAAACTCCATCTTGTTTGAAATTCAAGCAACATATCATCAAAAAAATTTGAATCTTCCCTTCAAAACTCGATGAAAACCCGAGAACAATGCCAGGACAACACAATCTTGCAAACTATCTGGCACTGATGAACAATATCAAGAATTTTTCAGGCAAATTCCTATGCAGATCCCACAACTCAAAAAATCAGTCTCACTTAAACTAGGAATATACACACAACCCCGCCCCGCCCCGCCTAGCCTAGCCTAACTGAAAATCTTCTGAATTGAGCTGAATACAAAAAAAATAGCAGGACAGATGCAGAAAACAAAATCTTCAATTTTTCAAAGTTTCGCACTTTACTTCCCTTTAGACTAAGTTATGATATTAAAAATCAACACAATATCCATTTAGTCCACATTTTAATAACAGAAACACAAACCAAGATTTATAAAAAACAAAACCCAAATAATCCATAAAAACATACCTGCCACAGACTTCCCTTTTCATCCCAGAACTTGGAAGCAGCAGAATTCAAGAAATCTGAACTAAACCCATTAGTACTTTGTCCATAAACACTTCCAATCCCCATTTCCTCCATCCCATGTCTCACATAAGACTCCTCTACATCCAAATCAAGCCCTTCTGAAACCCCGCTTTTTCCATACCTCACAGCCGTGTCACCATAGCATTCCCCACTACTATTTTCCATTTCACAGTTACTTCTACTGATAAAGTTGAGCATTTCATCTCTCTCACTAATTTCCCTCTTCAAATCCTCAATATTGGCCTTCAAATCAGCCTCCATTTTCTCCAAATACTCAGCTTTGCTCTTCAAATAAGCTATTTCCTCATTACTCTCATCAATCTGCTGCAACAGCCTCTTCTCTTCTTGCTGCCATGAATGCCTGTGGCTTGCAAAGATTTCAACAACTCTTGCATTTGCCTTTGAGTCCTCTTTTCTCCTCGAATGCAGCTGCTTTAGCTGCTCTTCTGCTTGCAGAAGCTTAAAGGTTAAAGCTTTGTTCTTGCTATGAAGGGTTGAGAATAAAGAAATGGAGTTTTTGGGTAAGAACCCAAGAAAGATTGTGAAACTAAGGCCCAAGTACGAGGACAAGAGCTTCTCAAAATGATCATCATTTTGTTGTTGATCTTGGTTATCTTCTTGTTGTTGGGCAGCCATTTTTCTGAGAATTTGTCTCTGTTTGGGAACTATGTGTGTCTGTGGGTGGATTTTGGGTTGCTTTTTGTGGAACCTTTTTGGGTGGGTGGTGGAAGGGGGGGGGGGGGGTATAAGGTATGGTTTTACTATTATGGCCTTTGCTTTCTAGCGTTGTGTATTTTATGAATTTTTAGGCATCTTTGTGGCCATTTCCAAGTGAAACCCTTTTTATTTGCTTTGTTAAATCTGTGTATGGGTGTCCTGCCTGTTTCTTTTAGGAAAATTGTACCACCATGATCTATATACTTCATTACAACTTCACCCTTGATTTGTAGACTTTACCACTTTAGTCTACAATTTAAAGACTTCCAACTGGATGCTCTTATGCGACCATGCTGTCCTTTTTTACCTTACCTTAATGGTCGTAAGCAAACTTCTTGATTGATTAGCGCGAATGAATTGTACTTAGACGCTTCGTAAAATCACATCACTTTACGAGATGAGCTGATGTATGAATAGGGTTTCTCTATCAATTCACATAATTAGATTTGGGAACGATAGTTTGCACGTCTCGGTAGAAAAAAAGTCATTAGAATCTAGCACAAGAATTTTGTGGCGATGCGAGTCTAGCCGTAAATATTATTTATGAAACATTGTTTTTCTTTGCTTAATGGATATATTTAAACTGAAAATAAGGGTATAAATGTATTTCTTTTCTTAATAAATATGTTTAAACTGGAAATAAGGGCACAAGTGTATTTCTAATGAAACACGTCATTTTTGAAGATTACAATGATGGAATTTGTCCCGTGAAGAGCAATGAATTAACAAAAAAAGTTTGAGATAATGATAATAAAAAAAAGTAGCACGAGGATGGAGTTGCAACAAAGTGTATATTGTAACCAATGATGTAACTTTCGGAAAAAAAAAACGTTATTAAAACATATAGAAGCCCAATTGCTCGATTTGTGGAGACATTTTGGAGAAAACAAAAAGGGTAAATGTTCAATTTTTTCCTTAAAAAAATGAGAAATGAATTAATGGAGAAAATGAACGCGCTTTTAATTCTATAATCTCCTCTATTATCGATATATTACGTTTCAAAGAAATGCATAAATATCAAAGTTAAATACACTTGAGTTGATTCACTTAAATCACATTAAACACAATATAGAAAATGAAGGATTGAAATGAAAGATACTTAATAGTCAAGGGATTGAAGAGAAAAAAAAATCTTTACTTAAAGATATGTTTATTCTGCGGTCTTCTTTCATTAATGATTTAGCAGACTCTTAATCAGATCAGATCATCAAGAAGCAGTTCAGTTTTTGCAGATCTTCTTAATATAAAATAATCACATTTTTAATGGCATATGTAAAATATTCTTTAAGACGGTGTTTGGTGTATATTAAATTTAGATTTTTAATAGTTTGAAATAAAAAAATTTAAAATGTGTGGTTGAAAAAAGTTATGGGACTCATAAAAAATGCGGTTAATATTAATTATTTGACTTTGACTTGAATTAAAATCAGATTTTAATCCAATCCAAACCAAACATGGACTAAATATAAAACGATCATTATTTTAAAAAGCCTAACTCTTAAAATCAATTTAAAGGGTGACTCTTTTTAATTAGACGCATTAAAAGTATTTCAATTTCAATGAAGAAAAATAATATAATAATTTGAATGGAAGCTAATGTAAATAAAAATTAAGGAAAAACAATAAGTATTTTTTAGGACATAAGCCCATGCAAAAACTCTCTTCTATCGGCATCGCCAAATGAGTAGACTTAGGACATGTTTGACAGAATTTTTATTTTTTGTTTTCATTTTTTGTGAAAGAATTTCTCGAGAAAGTTAATTTGGATCATTTTTTTTTCCTTCTCAAAATCTCTTTTTTGGATGAACTCAAATCAAGAAACATTTCCTTTTCAAGTGTCATTACATTGAATGCAAGGTTGGTATATTATCCATGTTTGGCCATTGAAGCATTGAATACAAAGTCAAGAAAACAAACCAAGAAAATCAAAGAATTTTTAGGAATAGTTGAACTAAAAGTACTCTCGTAATGAATTTGAAGGCGACTTCACAAAAAATTAACGTTAGTTCGTCCACTTTCATTTTTCGATTAATATTAACTATGTATCGAAATAAAATAATAATAATAAAAAAAAAACTCGTGTAATCGATCCAAATATAATGTTGTGTGATAACATTTAAATGAAAGGTAGCTAGGTCACCGCGGGGATATTATTGAGACTTGACCACCCCACCTACAGAACCTCCCACATGGCTTTAATTACAGCAATATATAATATTAAAAAACTTTTAATGTTATTCTGCTAAACATGACAGTGCAGTGGACAGTACTTTTGTTTGTTTTGAGGTTTTCGATGAAATTTTGGCCCAATAATTTTATGAGTAATCAGTAAGGTAGCCATATTTGGATTATTATCCCAATTTAAGCGACGTTAATGTGATATTAAATAATAGATGAAATTCAATAAGTGATTTAATTTCACTTTTCATTTAACGTATCATTTAGAACCACATAAATTGGGATTACCACCCCAATTAAAATAAGTAGCATTACTCTAATTTTTTTTTTTACCCAGATATCCCAATTTAATCAGACTAATTTCCTGCACCATCGCCACCGGCCCCTCAGTAACTGACGGAGGTAAACCGCAAATTATGCTCAAGTTGATCAGGGTTTGAGCACCCCTTATATTCTGACCCCAATGGAGCCTTCTTTCATGATTATTATATCATCAAGCTGCTCCAATTAATATTGATTATTACATTACTCAATTTCTCCAATCAAAAATCGAACTCACCATGCTGAGGTACTCTAATTTTTTGTGATTTTATTGAGTGCAGAGTTGAAGAAGTATAGACTAACAGTTTCTCTTTTACAAAAACTGACAAAAAAACTGGAACTTTTGGAGTGAATCATTGCTTTGCTTTTCAATTTTTGTAGTTAAGAAGAATCTGCAGCTTTCTACTTTCTTTCTTCCTTTCTTGAGGTTGACAAGAGATATTTGCTTAGGGTCCGTTTGATAGAAAGATGGAAAATGGGTGGAAAGAAAATGTTTTCCAGGGAAAAGATTTTCTTAGAAATTGTTTTGCTAGGAATTGTAATTAATTGTGTTTGATTGGTATAATTTTCCATGGAAAATAT
>CAIGRO010177447.1:0-17724 GCA_903798355.1 Fraxinus baroniana
AATCCTCAAATATTAAAACATCGAAAGTAGAATTTTCGTTGTATTCAAAGATGAGAAGACTTCACGATTTTTGCATATATATGTATTTGGAGATACACAAGGAAACATGAGTTTGTTAAATTTTTCAGCTTAGGAACTCTTATTATTATTTCAATTTTTTCCCCTTCATTGTAAAAATTGTTCGAGATGATGTACTCGAACCCTGGACGAATTCCAGCCTTCCTATCGTACTTATGATAGATACAAATGTTAAGGGCCCAATTGCACAATAAGAAATGAAACAAAATGTAAATCACAAATATTACACCAAGATTGATTCTTTTCAGGTAGTTGAAAAAAATTAAATTTTAAATAGGATCTACCAGTAACCAAAACTGAATCCATTCTCAAACAATCCCATAGTGAACTTGACCTTTAAAATCCTTTTTATTGTATCGTCAATTTGGCTTGTAGGAATGAAATTGTTTTTGACCAGGGAAGTTAGGCCATCAATGAATTCTTTGTATTTGGTTGGAAATATGATCTGCTATGTACAGCACCTAAGTGAGTATTTGGTAGCTAATTGACACAAAAAGACATTGTTCAAGTCACAAAATCTGATATATGTACCATGTCAATGCCAACATTAACTCCAGCTGTAATTGCACAAGTATAGTTTGCATGCAGTGGCGATATAATTCTGTCAAGACCCTCCCAATCTGAGAGAACAAATTCCTGAATAACTCCAGCTGTAATTGCACAAGTATAGTTTGCATGCGGTGGCAATGTAATTCTGTCAAGACCTTCCCAATCTGAGAGAACATACAACATTTAATCCACAAAAGCAAAAGTATGTGACTTCAGAAGCAACATACAACATTTAATCCACAAGAAATTGCCTGCAGTATAACCTTTCAATCACTAATGTGCAAGAAGTATTAGGCAAGAGTTCAACATCCATTATTAGTAAGTACAATAAGGTAGGAAAATAAATTAAGTTACTTGATATACATCTGAAATTCAAGAGAAGCAAATCTATAGTCAAGAAGTAATAAATTCTAACCATTAGTAAATCGAACCACAATAATCTTCTGTGGCATTATTACGCATTTATAAGGTAATGGCAACAACTACAGACTTAACTCTTAAGTAGCACAAAAGGCATAACATGACCAGAATAAGCAGGCAGAAAACTGATAAGCTTGATAACATTGAGAGGAAATGCCAATATTAGGAGTAACATTGTGCCCCCAAGTAAAATACTTAAGTAAACTGTTGTAAAGGTTAAGATATGCATAAACAAATATGGATTGATGCGAGGAAGACAAACAATGAGATTATGGAAGGCGGAGAAGAGCAAATTTTAGCTTATTGGTATCCTTAAAAATAAAAGATAAATCCCACAACATGCACAAAGAGTAGGATAAAATGGCTAAATATAAGAGAAACGTCCAGCACCAAATTTGGAGATATGTCACGAGCAATTGCAGAGCCTCCGATAGTGTATTCCAATATTAATGCTCAACCAATTAACCAAGCAACACTGCATGCAATCTAAGGAATTGAAGGAATTACCAAAAAAATATTTGAAAGCTTGATTTAAAAAAATCAAGTAATGATAGTTAGTAGCAAACTAAAAGCTCGGTTTTGTGAAGTGGCAACAGCTCCTCTAGTTTCTCCAAAGCTATAATTCTGTATAAGCAAACAGATCCCACGGCTAGCTCAGCATAGCAGAAGGCAGAAATAGTAGCTACTATACCAGCTATTAGAAAGAAAAAAGTAAGGCTTGTTGAATGCTCCCTAGCAACTGTGCCAACAAGAATATAAACTCTAGCACCAATTGTTGAACCAATTTCTACAAAATTCAGCCAATCAATTTTTTAACAATAATTTTGTTTATAGCACATTTTTAAAACCTAATGAATACTCTATAAGGCCCATTTTTTCAATTTAAAGCATATATGAAATACAGAACTAAAGGCAAACACTAAACATGAATGAAATAGATGAAGGATTCAAACCTATTATGAAACTTTAATCAAGAAACTGAAGGCATATAATTAAATATCTTAGAAGGCTACAGTTGTAAAAGCAACAAAGCAAAAATCTATTTAAAAAGCTAACTATTAAACAACAGAGAATTTAAGAAGATGAATAAATTTAAACCTATGGGAATAAGATGAGGCATAGTTAAAGCCTTGGCCAATTGATGATGACCACTCCCTTAGGCATATGGTGATTTAGAATGACCAGAATCCATCTGTTTTCTCCTCGCTAGACACCTTAAGCCTTGGCCAATTGATGATGACCACTCCCTCAGCTCTTTCTATGCTCGTGTGATTTATCTAAGTCTCTTTTAAACATTAGTTTTTACTTTCCAGACTTGATATAGTAGTTTACATTAAAAAACTTTTGAAAAGTTTAAATGACACCAGATGCAAAAAAATGTCTCAATACTTGGATCAGCTTTTTTACATGCTTAAATTGATGTTGAATTTGGAATATCTTCCAGTCAGTAAGTGAAGTCTACAAAAAGCGTTTGGACCCTTTTTTAAAAAATAAAAATTAATTTCAACCAACACAATAAAATATTTTGACATAAAACAAAAGTTCTTTTTTTTAACCACACATTCTTCAAAAAATCACTATTATGTATCAGATCATCACATCAAGCAATATTTCATATTCAAACTTAATTGTATGTTTGAACTCCATTTTTCCAAAACTCATTTTCAACAACACATTTTTCATAAAAATAATTTTAAACGTAAACCCAAAACTTTTCCATATTTTTCAACCATCCAAACCCTATTTTCCCCCAAAAATCGGGTTCAAACAGGGCCAAGTCAATATGGAGGAATACGGAAAAGATACCTTCTGAACATAGCTTCAGTCACAGATGGTGAAATCCTTGCCACAAAAATCCTGGTCAATTTACTCGGTGGAGCTCTCATCTCCTCCCATAGTACAAGTTTGAAAGAAACACCAAGAGTTAAAATGGCATAGCTTCTAAATCTTGTAAAGCAAATGCTGGAAGTACAACTAAATGGGCAATAATTACAACTTTAAATTAGCAAACTTATAACTGGATGGTCAAAGAAGGTAACCTTTGGTGTAGCTATTTTGACCTCCCAACATTCTATTACTGAGGACATGCTCACTTGTCAATGCAGCCTACAAAATAAAAGGTAACTTAACCCAAAAATATTAGTATCAAAGCATTTCTTAGAATCAGGCTAAGTAGAACTAATTTCATTTTCTTTTTGATAATCATTTCATATATAAATACTTATGTGCATGCACCTATGCTGCTATGCACATTTTTTTACTCTTGCACTTCTGCAGACAATCACAACTTTCCCTTTGGATCAATTAATTCAACACGGTATTTAGTAGCACATTTAATATTTGCATGTTTCATTTGAATGAATAAATCCTTCAACAGTACATGTATATCTCATTTGTGGAGTGACTTTTAGTTAGTCGCATAACAATTAAACATTTTCAACAAACAAAGTGTTTTGAGCAAAGTAACCAGACATGATAATGTAAAAAATTCTCAATCACAAACAGATGATTAAGTTCTTATGTACACTTGATCTATTCATATCTTATCTTTTATATTATTTTGCAAATTATTGTGGATTTTCCTATTTTTTATTAGGGGATTCAATTATAGCATCAAGGAATATAGATCAATGAAATTTGTAAAGAATAACAAAAGAGTTTTGACAAAAATTATAACAAGAATAGTTAACATAGAATATGGAGCAAGTAAAAGTGATGTATGGATAACACTTTAGCAAGGTAAATAAGAAGCAAAAATCAATTAACAAAAATTGTTGATGTGAAGGAAACAAAAATGAATGCAAGATCATTGTTTAGCTAGAAGAGGAAAATTAGATATTGGGAGAAATGGTAAGAGATACCTTTTATAATGTATACTGCTTACTATGAATTTGATTGACTACAACTAAGCTGCTGCTCATATCTAGTCGAATTGTATGGCGAGGTTGCTGAATTAGCCACATCTAAATACATTGGCAAGTGCTCCACAGTTTTCCTTTTTGGAAAAATAACAACTTGCCTGATGAGAACAATGAAGATGAAAAAGCTATGAAGTCGGTCTTTATAATGAGGGATAACATAAACATGAAGTTATCTTCTTAATGTACAACCAACCAACATATCCTTCACAACACAGTGCTAAATGAATAGTAAAAAACATAGAACCAATCAACATTTAAACATGGGAAGAAAGGTTAGGCCAACTGGATTACAAGGGATGGAGCCTGATTCCTTATAAACGCCCAAACTAAGCTTAATGATAGCACTTTGAACATCTAAATCTATATGAAAGCAGATATTAACATAAGAACCATAAACTAATTCAGTCAATGAGACCGAGTGTATTAAACTATAATATTAACAATAGGGTTAGAATTTCCTTTTCCATTCATGTGGAGGCTTTCGTTGTCTAATTAATCTCTTTTGTACTCATAGAAAGAGTTTCAAGCAACCGTTAGCCAGTGTTTTCAAGTAAAGTATCGACCAAATATATGAAACACTAATTACACGTGTCTAGATGCACCCAGCTAATATAAGGTTATAATACATAGTTAAACGTGATCAAATTGTATATGAATGAGAGTTTTCTTTAAATTGCAAGTAGACCACATTGAAGAAACATAAAAATTGCTTCTTAACTGTCAATATGTAAAAAAAGGGGGAAAAATTTGAAATATAAAAACAAAATACCATTTTTTGGAGATACCAAAAGAAGAGAAATCTGCAGCAGGTGTGAACACTTCATCCTTCTTACCTATCTCCTCTTTCTGTACTGTCCTTTGAATGACTGTAAAAAACATAAAGGAAAAATGGAAATAAGTTGAAATCAAAAGTAACAATATTGAATTCATAGCGTCGGGAAGAATAAAGTAAATCAAAAAATACCCAGATTTATTAAATGAAATCCTAGTTCAACAACCGAAAGGAAGAAACACTCAGAAAAGTACAAGAAATAGCCCCTACTTTTAACAACTCAGATCATGAAACATGAACAAAAGTGTAAATAATTGACCTAATTTAAATTACTCACATCAAGATATAACAATAAAAGTACTTCATTAGTTAGGAATTCAACAATCCAGGTCAAGAAACATTGCAAAAATTCACGTACGGGAAATCTAGTGTTTTCCAGGTGTTAATCCAACTCTATCCTTAACTGAACTTTGGTACCAGAAGCCTTGGTTTTTCGAAGAGGTGGCTTACTTTGATAAGGGTGATTGTGAGACAGATCTCAAGGTGAGTGTCTCCGTGAGGCATGGAGACACCGGCGCCTCCGTCCCCTCATCCAGTCATCCTCACAACAGTTGCTTTCATATTCAGTGCACTGGTATATCAGACACAAATTCAAAGTGCAAGTTAGTGGTATCAATACAAATGGAAGAAGTTGACAGACTTAACATTTGTGCGCTAAATGTAACCCAGAAAGTAATCAATTGGCTAACCATTAAATACAATCAAATATGTTCCTGAACTGATCAATATAAGAATGAGGTAGGCTTTTTGAACACTTTAATTTTCTAATGGAATGCAATTTCATTTTGTTTTAATTAATTATATAGAAATCATTTGTATAAACAACTTTTTCTTGAATTCAATTCTAAACAAACAAGCTGGTCTGTCCTTAAAATTTCAGGAGTAATCATTTTGGGGTAATCAAAATGTAAGCAGAACTTTATTACCATAATCATCTTCGTACAGAAGTTGAGATGGCTGATCATTGATGTCACCTATCCTTTGAATAAGATGCCTCAAGTGCAGGGACGATGCCCTCAAGCCTAGATAATCTCTTAAAAGCTACATTACACAGGCAAAAGAACACATTTAGTGTATGTTGGATCATATTTTTCAATAGAAATGCACATCAATTATGAACAAAATTTAAGATTCATTGTTTTCATTAATAATGTCCAATACTATATAAATAATCCATCATACAAGCAGATTAGTGGAAAAATGGAAGGTGAAGGATGGGATGCCTAACAATACATAGACCTTTATTATTACTCCATCCAGAATGATATAAAATAACAGGACACAGAGGGGACGGAAAGCAATCGAAAGACCTTTGCTCCATCAAGAATGACATAAAAAAATTGGATACAGAGGGATGGAAAAACAAAAGAGGACTTTCACACCATCAAGGTTAACATAAATGAATTGGATATAGAGGGGAGATAGAGCAATAAAAGGACCAATGATTGTTTATTAATCCAGTGTGACTCTGGTAAACAAGGAATTCCAGAGGAATAGACTGCTGCATAAACTAAGATAAAGCATGGGCAAATTGGAATATTAAAGATCTCAACAGTCAATGGTATAAGGGTAAAGCAAACTCCACATTTTTGTGCTCTACAGAAGCTTATAATTGGAAATACTCAGCAAGCTTTAGCCAACTTACCCTCTACAAGGTTCGAGCGATAGATCCCCAAATCAAATTTCCCACAACCCTAACCCCTTCATCCCCAATTCAAATTTTTCCACAACCCTAACCAGAAAATTCAGGAAGAAGACAGTAACATCTACACCCAACTCGGAAGAAGTCGACAAACCTTGAGAGTTACTTTAATAGCCTTCCGACAGCGAAGAATTTTGGATTGTGATCTTTACTCCTTGTGGATGAATTTTGTGTTTTTTTTGCCTCGTTCTATCCTCTCCAATCTTGAAAATTTCGTCATCTAGGTCTCCTTCGAATTTTTGGACGATTTTGTATCAAGAGATTGATTTCCATAAGAAATGGAACGAAATAATGAAACCAGAAATTTGCTCCCAGAAAAAAACACTATGCGACCGCATTGTTACGTTGAATGCGGTCACATAGAACAATAAATTTTCCCCTGAAATTCTCTGAAGCATTTTACGCGGTTGCATGGATTTTAAACTATGCAACCGCATAATTATAAAAAAAATTTGTAGGACATTCTTCAGTATTTTGGTCGTATCTTTCTCTCTCGATATCCGATTAAGGCGATTTAAAATGCATTGAAAAGCTAACTCAAATGGCTAAATTATTTTTCATAAATATGAGTTTTCAAATTCGAACATTTTCTATGCTAGAAATGGGTCTAAAATTCGATGATTAATTTTTTCAGTTGGAAGTTGATATGTGGTAGTACTTCAACTATATTTTATTCATTTGACTTATTTCTTCATCCAATTGATGTCTAACGCTCTCAAATCTTCATCGTGAGATCAACACAACTTTTCAATATTTGCACTTGAATCCTCAAATTTGATTTTGCCTCATTTTAGCCCATTTCGCTTGCTTTTCCGAATTTTCACCACGTTCATTATTTTTAGCCTACAAAATACAAATTATACATAATTAAGCCATATTTATATTTACTTTCCATATAATCCATGTTTTGTGACATATATAAATGTGTAAAAACGCACTTATCATGGTACAACACCCTTTATCATTTAAGACATAGACCTTGTTTCACGCTATTATTTTTAAATACATTTTTTTTATTCTTTTTTAAAAACACATTAGTTTTAAAATATATTTTTCTTTCCATTCTTCTTTTAACAACGCATCTTTCAAGATTCAAAACTTTCCATCATATTTCAATCACACATTGTGTATCAATTTGCTACTCAAAATACATTTAAGAGAGAGAGGGAGAGAGAGAACACAAACAAGTTTTGAAGAACACTATTTCAAAGAAATTTCAAATAGGTGTAAGGTGAAGTAATTGGGCCTAAGTTGGATTCCCTAACTTTGGGCTAAATAGAAAAATGGTCCAAATGATTACAGTTAAATGATGTAACGTAACGGTCAACGAAAAGTCTTCAACCAATCCCAACCGTATGATTTCCTCGAGAAATATCAATCCTAACGAGTGAAATAGTGAAAATAATGGAAAAATAACCCGGACCCCACAGTAAAGTTACGAACAGTTGATTCCAATATCAAATCCGCTTATGTCGCACTAGGTTTCATTCGTATATATCCAACCTCAATACTCACCAACAAAATATCTACTACTCAGAGAGAAAAAAGAATTAGGGTTTCAAGAGAATGGCTGAAGAGAGTGATAACGGCGGCGGTGTGAAAACAGGTACCGTTAAGTGGTTCAATGACCAAAAAGGCTTTGGATTCATCACTCCTGACGATGGTAGCGAGGATCTGTTCGTTCACCAGTCTGCGGTTAAAACTGAGGGATTCCGAAGCCTCGGTGACGGCGAGAATGTGGAGTTCGAAGTTGAGTACGGCAGCGATGGCCGGGCTAAGGCCGCCAACGTGACTGGACCTGGGGGTGCTCCTGTTCAGGGAAGCACGAGAGGTTATGGGGGAGGCGGCGGAGGCGGTGGCGGTGGCGGAGGCGGTGGAAGGGGCCGAAGGGATGGAAGCGGCGGCGGGGGCTATGGTTATAACGGAGGCGGTGGTGGTTACGGGTACAACGAAGGCGGAGGAAGCCGTGGGGGAAGCCGTGGAGGCGGCGGATACGGTGGTGGAGGTTACGGTGGTGGTGGAGGCTACGGCGGCGGCGGAGGTGGTGGTAGTGGCTGTTTCAAGTGTGGTGAATCTGGACATATGGCTAGGGAATGTCCTCAGGGAGGTGGTGGAGGAAGTGGTGGAGGAGGCGGTGGAAGATATGGATCAGGCGGCGGTGTAGGCGGCGGAGGAAGCTGCTACAACTGCGGTGAAGGTGGTCACTTTGCCCGTGAATGCCCCAATTCCAACCGTTGAATCACGGGGTTTCTTCCATTATCTATATTCTGCTTTTGAGTCAAGTACTATGGTCTTTAGGCTTATGAACTGGTGATCCATGTAATAATTGCTTTGTTTTTGTTCTGGTTTTTGGGGTCTTCTATTATATGGTCACCTTCTCTATCTCTACCATTTAGTTTAGGGTTTCTGCACTGTTTGTCCCTTAATCGCATCGGCTTTACGTCTGTTTTATTTTTATTTTTATTTTTCATAAAATGTATACATGTATATGCCTATACATGTTACTATTTAATGAATGAACTATTGTCCATGTCGTAATCCTGGAATTGATTTGAATAATTGTTCTCATCTTTTTACTTTTCTTTTCATAAAGGTTGGCATTGGATTGGTTCTTGACCAAACGTACATATACGACATTAATCAATCAATTCATCCACCCAACGGTGGAAAATGTTTGAATGATTTGCTCCACAATCTTGTTTTCTAGGCATAATTACGTTTAGTAGTATACGTGTCATGTATAGATTATTATTCAATCCATTAATGTGATAATTTTTTATTGACTTATTGTGAATAGCATTATCCTAAGTATCTGAGGTTGTCGAAGTGCATAACATCTTTAAACTGAAATTCTCTTAAAAAGTATTCGAGGTTGTCTTTCGTTTGAATTGAATAGAAGAAGGGTGTACATCGAATCAAAGAAAGCATAGAAATCAAAAGATGCCTAGCAACAATTGATGTCTATGGGTAGAGCCCAAAAGTTGCACGTGTTTTTAACATACGGGGTGCCAGTGCTAACACTTAACTGTCCTCTCGTTTCCCAATGTGAATAATGACCAGTCAAAAGTATATAAAGAATATTTTTCAGAGGAATATTTTAGTGCTTTGAAGTGCTTAGCGTTTATTTTTTGTTCCGTAATGTTGGGGCCTTTGCCTGGTGGAAGAGGCTTTTATTGGAAGCCTTTGTGAGCCATTTTTATCGAGAATTATTCAAAAAAAATTCAAAAGTAGCTCATAAGCAACCTTTCAAAAGTTTTTGCCAAACATTCTTGCAATACGTGTTGTTACTTTATTGATTCCTCGTTTATCGTACTTAAATTGAATGAATAGCAAATTTACTTTTACGAGTTATGCTAATGATAACTTGACAGTAATTTTAAACAACGTTGGATGAATAGAAAATTTACTTTTACGAGTGATGTCAAATGACAACTTGATAGTAATTGTAACGTTACATGAAATACTAATGATCATTATCATTATTCTTGACTTCATTGTTTTATCCTTGTTTAATTTGTCGAATAACTCATAAATTCAATACTACAAATTTGTCTCATTCTCGTGTGTGTGTGTAGTTTTTTCCCTTCTCAAATTACATTACATTAATGAGAAAATGTTTAATCGAGATGTTTAATATGCAATTGTTCATTTCCGTACATAACAAAATATAGCTATAAACTAAATTGAACTCAAAAAGGGGTTACAATAATGATAAATAGGTCAATGGCGGTGGGGATGCGTGAGATTGGCCATTGGAGGAGGTAGAGGTGCGGTGGCATTGAGGAGGTGTGATGGTGGCAATTGAGAAGGGCACTGGTAGCACTTAGTGAAAAGTCCAAATGTATCAATCTGGTGTACAAAGTTTAACATGCTCGCCCATCCACCAAATCCGAAACCAACAATAAGCACCCACACTACAATAAAGATGTTGATTATGTAAGTCCCAACCCATCTCCCAAAGTATTTTGATGGTTGATTCACAGCATTCTGCATCAACACATTCAATCAAATGGTTAGTATATTGCATAATCGTGTACAAAAAAACATAAATCGGTTTTCATTATTTGATTCGTTCCATTGTTAGATATACCCAAATTATATGGAAAAATGCATATGTACAGAGGGTCGGTTTCACATAAGTGTTACCGACCCTCACATGAGGTGGGTCCCGAGCTGGGCCCGCCTGATTAAAAAATTATTCAAATTTTTTCCCGCCCCTCCCATGTGTGTATCTGTAGAGCTTCTGTGAAGCTCCTCATCTGTAAATGTAGCTCGGTTCAAATTATAAAGCATGAGCAGTACTCTAATTAGACCAAGGATCGCCTAATAAGAATAGTAGTATTCTACAATGGGAATCTCGTCCTTGTGCACCATATGTAAGATCATGTACTATTTTCTTGTAAAGCAAGGACAGTACAGAGGATTCCGGTCCTCTCACCCCATTCCCACAAAAAAAAAGGCCGACAGAAAAGTGTTGGTGACCTATTCTTCTTTGGAGGCTTCCTACTGACCATCAAATAAGATAAAGATAAATAAATTAAAATCATGTTAATTATACTGTCAAGTCATATCTAATATCTTGTACTAAATTCAAGCAATGAGAAGTGTATGTATGAAAAACTTGTTGCTTAAATATGATAAAAATGAATAACAATATAACATATGAGAGCTTGGGATACCTCTCTGGCATGGGCATATCGGAAGGTGAAAATGTGAGCCAAAGCCGGGATAATGTAGACAGTGAAGCTAACAAGAAGTGATCCGACAGTTGAGTTGATAGGACCAAAGAATGGAAAGACGATTGCCAAGAACCATATAGGTATAACTACCGGCAACCTTGCAGCTGCCCGCTTGCACAAACTCTTACATTCGTGCATCCCTATAGCCTTTTCCCACACGAAATACAACGGAGTGCATGCAAATCCAAAAGTTATAAACTGCAAAAATCAACAAGCGCGTATTTTAGTACAAGTTCAAGAATCAAGTAACTTAAGGCAGTCCCATGAGCCGGTCGGGGCATGGCCACCTAAAAAACCTGCCAACACGACTCCTTTTACTCTTCTAACAAAGTAACAATCGACCCTTTAATTAATAATTAAATTTGAGAATGAAATATCTTAGGCATGCCTGATGGATGAGCATCAAAACTACAGCCATGTCCCGGAAGGGTGATCTTGGGAGAATAGAAAATGCATTGGAGTGATTCAGAAGCATATCTCCAAATGCCCAGTACACCGCTGCTGCAGACGGAAGCGTCAATGTCAGCACATAAATAGTTGCCAGTAAGTAAATGGCCTTGAACTTTTGTGGCTTCCACATTGCGTGCATTATCTCTCTGTCCAACACAACCAAATTTAAAACCCCCAATTAAATCTGCATCAACACTGTGCTCAAACTAATCAATTTAACACTCTTTAACACTTTTGTGGCCGGCACAGAATTGGACAATTTTAATAGGATAGTCGAGAGCGAGAGTCGTCTTCTCTTAACTCCGTTTATCTTAACTTCTTAGGCTTGAAGTGTCATTTTGAAAGGGAAAAAAAAAAAGATTTAAGGGTGACACAAAAAATAATTTTTGATAAAAAGAGCTGGAGCCCTCTTCACTATTTATCTCAATACATAAAGCAAAATTGCAGTGTGGTTGGAAAAAGACTTGGCTTTTCTATACCTGAAAAAAGGAAGAAGAGGGTTTCCAAGAAAGTAATTCTTGGCACTCCTTCGAGGGGCACTATCGAGAAAATATCAAGTTCTTCGAAAAAGGACTGATCACTAAATAAATACTGGGAACAGTCAGATTTATGTCGAGGTTAGCCAAGGTTAAGTCCCTTTCATTTCTAAATGACATCAAGACTATATATGAAATTACTGTTCTACCCAGGTGGATAAAGACCTAAAACTTACGTCCTATTGCGTAAAATTTAAGGTAAAAGACACAAATATAATATCAGAGGATGTCGTACACAGTAACGGCATGTCCCCCAAATGTGTAGAGAATGTTTGTGGCTCCTGTGAAATATAGCACCAACGTGGTTGGTCCCGAATGCATAACACCATCCACCTATTATTCATTAATAAATAAGATCTCATTTGCATAAACTTGACTAACGGAGATAGACGAAACGACTGGACAATTAGTTACCTGTCCGTGAAGTAGGGACGCAGCAGTGAGGTACCAGGCCGTGTACGTGGTCATTAACAAGCCGAGGAACGACCAAATTCGGTAGTTGTGGAAAGAAGGTATGAATACAGTAGTTGCACAACATGCTCCAAAGATGTAAGTCCAAGTTCTTTTGTCCAAATTGTCATTTATGTAATATATGTTACTGAAATCACAAAGAGAATGTTAGTTTTTTTGTGGCCCAATTGATTGTTTGACTTTGACTTACATTAAAATCAGATTTTAATCCGACCGAAACAGATCCTAAGTGTATATACCTTGCACAAGCTATGAGTTGAATCACAGATCCGAACAGAAGAAAAGTGCAGTTAAATGCCAATCCTACATTCCTCCAGTATTTTCCTAGAAGCCCATCAAGAACTTCGAACCACTGTATCAATGTGTTTGATATACAATATTAGATCGGATCAAGACAACGTAATAACAACACAAGAACTGAGAAAATGAAAAACCTGAATAACATGATTTCTAAAATCAACTTTTTCTCTTTCTTTTCTGGTTCTGTACTCTACATAGAGAGCACTAATAATGTATGCAGTCCAACTGCCCATTAAACCATAAAAGAGCTGAAAAAGAATCCCAGAGAGCATTCCCAGCTGAGAAAATGAGTATGGTAAAGTGAGCAGCACTTGAGCCACCTGAAAATGTAAAAGAATATCAGATTACTTGTGGGATGGAGTTTCACAAGTATGCGTCCAGGATCTTTTAGTGGAATTCGACCACTAACATTTGGGTGACCCAAACGATTGGCTTAAGTTCTCCCCAACGAAAATGGTGTATAAATTCACTGTGATTAGGACTAGGACATACCTGATTTGAAGCACAGCTAAACCAGGCATCATAAACAGAGCCACCATGCCAAAAGAAGTCGGAGACTTTAGACTTAATATCTTTAGACTTCCCTTCAGTTTCCATTTCTACATAATTTCCTACTATCGCAGTCTCTACTACCTTTTCTGAGGATGCCATTTGTATTCAGTTCAGTACAAAATCAATGGAACATGAACTTTAGGAATAAATGAAAATGGGGTTTTGTTGTAGTTTGTTGGAAGTGTATATATTTATATAGAGAGGACAATACCCCGGGGGGGAGGGGGGGGGGCGGGGTTAAAAGGCAGAGGAGAATGGAATTTGGAAAGAGCTTCGACATTTATGAATACTGACTTGGTTTTTCGTGCATAAACTTTGTTCCTCGATTACATCTTTTGTTTTCTAGTAAATAAACTAATTAAAAATAATTGCTTGCTTAATTTTTTAAACAATAATGATACAAGCGTGAAGATTTGTCCACACGTGCGGATTCTCTACTTCCAAGACAAATTTTTAATACTAATTAATTTATTTTTTTCTAAGCTAATCACTCATTTCTTGATTATTTTTTCTTCTTCCAAAACCCGTGTTAGTCCACGAACAAATGAAATTAGACCAAGAGGCAGAAAGATACAAAACCTTCTCTGAAATAAAGTGCAGAAAATTAAAAGAACACAATCGATATATTAAGGTCTAAACCCCACAGGTTCGGAGACCGCTTCTAGCACCTACATCCACCGTTGAGCATCCAATAACTTGGATTATGCTCGATTCCACTATAACGCTCAAAATGGTAACAAGTGTTACAATAATGTTCAGCAAATCACAAAGAATAGAGCAAAACTCTCAATATACAACAATCGATCTACGCGAATCACAAATAATCGCTTCAGAATCTCAGAACCAACCAAACATAAGTATAAAAGCTTCCTAATAGATATTCACTCAGAATATCATTATGAATAGGCTACAACATTACATATCACCTTTCTCAAATCAAGAATTTGAGAAGAAATTATAGAGAGATCGAAAACACAGAGAAAACCCTTGAGAGCAATGCAGTCTCAGAGAGATAGAATGAAAACCCTAAAGGCAACCCTTGAAAATGTCAAATGAATATGGCATAATATTAGAACCATCCAGAATTCAAATCAACATCCAAGATTCGTCCACGCGTCGCAGTCCGATTGAAAATCTAATTTAACAAAGTTGAATTTGGCAAACACAATTTTCACAAATTATGAGAGCATCAATATTGAACCCGGTTCAATTCCCACAACCCCGTCTTGCACTTTATTCGTTTAAACATTGGCCCTTGACTTCTTAAATTAGTGGTTACCTTTAAGTTAATGTCATTATAAGTTAGTTTTGCTTAAATAGAGCTAGTTTCAATTTTAATTAAAAGAAAAACCAATATTAAACGTTTAAACATTATTTATCCCACCCGTATTTTAAGTTGCATTGTGCTATAGATGCAAACTTTATTCTTGTAACTAGAGCTTAGAGTCTAGTATATCTCTGAAGCACTCCATAATTTTAATCGTATTTACTATAAGCTAATGAGTGTTCATGTCTAAAAAAAGAATTGCACTATGTTAAAACTCTAAAATAGGAGATGAAAGGTATCAAATTTTGACATAGGACCAAATGAATAAATTAGAACTTAAAAGTGATAAAGAAATAGAATATCATGCCAGCTTATTACAAGTATGTATACAATTGTGAAGAATAAGGCTGTCGAAAGGAGACAAAATATTTCCCTACTATCTTAAAAAAGGCAATTCATCATTTAATGTTCATTTGTGAAGCAATTTTTATTCCCATTTTATCCATAGACATTCACTACTCATCCACACATCTTCAACACAAAAAAGTATTATGAACTTCTTCTTACCCACAATTGTTGACTGGGAAAAGACAAAAAAGGAATCAACCACAATTGCTGACTCCTGCTTTTCCATGTTATCATGTCTGCTTGTTTCTGGAAGGCTAAAAAGAGGACACGGCAACTTGTTTCACAAGTTCTCTGTTTCAAACCACATCATCAATTTCATCTTCACTAGCATGTTCACGGAGGTTACAATTCAATACTAAATCGTGTATTCTGCCATTTCCGAATCGGAAATCTGTGTTTCATTGAAGAAATCAATTCAACTTGAATGCTGAGAGAAAGTTCCAGTTTCTTCGTTTGAGCTTCACTGGAAGTTTTCCAAGGCTGCAAACATTTTCCAGGCATCTTGAGGTATTTGTGCCTAAAACATATTTCATTTAAAACATATATATTATACATAAGTTTCATTATGTTCCCAATTTCATTAAAACATGTTTCCTTTAAAACATATATATTATGCATAAGCTTCAGTATGTTCTGAATTTCATTTATTTCTATTAGTTTTATATATTGTATATACGCAGGTTAATTTATTTCGTAGGAACCTTAGTTCCACTGAGGAACAGAATTATGTGTGCAATAGCTTTCAATTTATGTTGGTTACTTTCAAACTTAACTATTTCATAAATTAGCATATTCTTCTGGTGGATGTTTCAAATACATGTTCGGATGGAGTTACTGGTTGTTTAAACTTCGAAAAAAATATCTCATTAACAACAACAAAACCAAAGCCAAAGGGAGCGTCAAAATCAACTTCCAATTGGACTCACTGATCATCGCAAAAGAATAGCTGATCCTATGTCATCCGGAAATAATAATTCTAACCCTGTGCAAATGTAAAATTCTATAATGAATCATAATTTTGACGGTTCTAAAGCTTCTAGTTCAAATCAAGAGGCGCCTTATGTATGCAATTCTATATTCCGAAATAGTTTGTCTTATTTTCTCCATCGATGTAGAAAATGAACCTAAAAGGATCTAATGTTCTACTATGTGAAGCACATCAAAGCTTCTATTGACATTGTAATTTTCTTTCTTTCTTTATGTATGTGTGTATTCATTTAGATTTTTCTTCCAATTGTTATATGAATTTTATTATTTTTCTTCAGCTTTGTGCTCTTGATGTATAATAAGGGCGAGAATAAAATTAAGTTGTTTAATTTCAAATGGAATAATTGGCTACATGAATACACTCTCTGCGCATACCGGAGAAGAGCTACGTGGAGACATACTCCATTGCGAGGAGACATGCTTCACACAGCTTCGTACTGTGTGGAATGAATACCTCGCACAACACAAAGTGTGGAGTGAATCACACTCCATGTTGTGCGGGGTGAAATTTCATGCTGCACGGATGTGTACTTCGCGCACTTCGCAGTGTGTGACTCCACGCTGTGTTTTGCTACAAAAAAATATCTTATTAATAATTTAGGGGATAATTGCAGCTGAGGCCTCAAACCTTTGAAACACTAACAGGCCTTCTCCAAATTTTTGATTTGTTGCAGCCGTCATCTCTAACATTTCCAAACGTTGCAGGTGAAGCCCTTTTGGACGGTTTCCATCCATAATTTCGTCAGTTGACAAAAAATTTAACTTTGACCAATTTTTTAATATTTTAGAAAGGAGCAAAAGAGTAATTTTATATTTTTCCCATATTAAAAACTTAGATAAAAAATAAATAAATAAATAAATAAAATAAAAAAGGAAAAAGTTTTGTGGGGCTTCTTCTCCTTTAGTTGCAACAGATTCATTGGTAACCTGGCATCTCTTAATCAACTTGTAGTGTGGTGAAGGGAAACGGTAAAAGATAGAGGGAATTTCTTGTAGTGGAGATTGATTGGAAGGACTGTAGTGTGGTGAAGTGAAGTTAGTGTGTGAAATCATCGATTCACTGTCCAAATATTTTATGCGCCATTTCTTGTTCCGTTGTCGCTGGGGATTCTTCTTTAATTTCCACGCCTTTGGCAGCGGAGACGCAGTCCACGGTGGGGCACCCATTTTCCTCGATGACAGGCCAACGTAGCTCAAATACTAAGAATATAATATAATAAATTTGTGCTTTTAGACATTTGCGTTTGTGTTTTGGTTCAGAGTTGCTTGGGGACAAAGATTGCGATTTTATTCCTAACACAAATAGGAAAAAAGAAAAGAAAATTATTTAATTTTGTTGACACACTAAAAATGCAGCCCAAGTCTAAGGGCCCAACGAGCAAAGCCCAATACAGAAGTTCAACCTAAAAGCCTAACGGAAGCCCAGAAACAAGGAAGCATCATCGCCTAAGCCCATAAGACGCCCAGAGGCTGAGCGAATGAAGTACTGTATCATCGCCCAGAGCGGTAACC
>CAIGRO010177462.1:0-14520 GCA_903798355.1 Fraxinus baroniana
TTAAAATTAAAATTATGAAACAATCTGATTTATTTAATTAAGTTGTTAATTTATTTTAAAAAAATAAAATAATTTAACTAATTCAATAAAAAAATAAAAAATTATTTAGTTTCAGTTCTTATTCGGTTCTTCGTCTAGACCCGAGACCCGACCTAAACTTATCGGTTCTCGATTCGGGTACCCGTTTGGGTATTTAACTTATGAAAAATCGTTCGGTTCGGTTCAGTTCAGTTCAGGACTTTTGTCCAACCCTAGTGTAGGTCATATTAAGGTTCCGTAAAATTTCACGTTGTATAAGAATCGGCGCTTCTTGTTTTTAAGTCACCGAAAACGTTGTAAAGGGTTTGATTGCCCATAAGTCAATCAATATAGTGAAAAATAGCTCGTGCTGGAAAATTCAGTAACGGAGGATGTAAATCATTTTTTTTATCGAACTTTCACAATTATATCGTTTATACCATCTATCCATTTTACTTATCACTTTTATATTACGCTTATTATTTGAATTAATCTGTTTAGTTTTTACTTGCTTGGATTTATTTTTTATTTTTTTTTTTTGAAAAAGTTTTCAAAATCAATTCACCCCTGCAACATAAAAATCTCAACTTTGAAATGGAGCGGCATAAACGACATTTTCTGTAGTTTTCGTGAGCTTGAACCCATACATCTTGGGCAGAAGCACACGACCACAACGCATGTACTACAAACTCCACTTCCCATTTACAAACCGGACATAATGGGGACTCCCTCATTTTCCTTCTGTTCAGGTTCAAATTAGTAGATAATGAATCGTGAGTCGCACGCCACAATAGAATTTTACTAGCGTTTGGGGCCTTTATACTCCAGATTTTGCTCCACACTTCATTCTGAAAATTACTGGTTGAACATTGGCCCAATGATTCTTGCTTCAACTGACTAAGAAAATGAAAAGCGCTTTTGACTGTAAATTTGCCATCCTTTGTGCCCCTCCATATGAGCTTGTCCGGACTACCACATAAACTAATTGGAATCTTACTTATGAGAGTAGCTTCCAACTCAGAAAAAATATCAGATACTAAGTCCATGTTCCATGTTCTCGTATCTGCATTTATTAGCTCACTCAGTCTTCCATTCTTATAACGATCGTGTAAGGGAGATTGTATTTGGGGGATCCATTTTTCCTTGTCAATAACCACTGATTCCCCGTTCCCTATATGCTAAAATAATCCATCTCTCAACACTTCTTTGGCTTCTGAAAAACACCTCCAAAGGTGAGATCCGTTGCTACCAATTTTGCTGTTCAAAAAATTTATTCTACTATAATATTTCGCTTTAAGCACCTTTGAAGCCAACAAGACTGGATTTTGAATAAGTCGCCAACCTTGCTTAGCTAGTAATGCTACGTTGAAAAGCTCAAATCTCTGTAACCAAGCCCTCCAACATTTTTAGATGTCCCCAACAAGTTCCATGAGAACCATTGCATCTTTGTTTTATCTCCTCTACTACCCCCACCAAATTTTTTTAATGTGCCAATTTATTTCTTGGAGAATGGTTCTTGGAAGCTTAAAAATATTCGTACAGTACGTTGGTATAGCTTGGATTATGGCCATGAGAAGAACTTCTTTACCTGCTTGAGAAATAAATTTCACTTTCCAGTTATTCATTCTACTTCTAATCGAATCAAGCACCGGTTTGAACGTTGCCATTTTATTCCTTCCAACATAAGCCGGCATGCCCAAATATTTTTCAAAGGATTTCGCTTCTCTTACTCTGTTCAATGTGCTGTCAGAGGAAGAAATAGAGGTTTTCTTAGCTACAATTTATTTGATATGGAAGAAGCGGAACTCCCTTGTGTTTGAGAATAAATTCGATGGCCCAGCAACAATATCAAATGTGGCTCGACAGAATGCATTGGAATACAGAGAGGTGAATTCCTAGTCGGTTAGGTTAGAGATGAGGAGTCTAAGTTTCCCAGCCATGGTCTGCACCCCCTTAGAATAAGTACAAAATTAACTGGGACACATCAATAGACTCGGTTAATTGTCGAGTTGGAATCGGTGTTGTTATGAGAGACTGGACCATAAATGTTAATGCATCGATGATGTCCCAAAGAAATGTTTTCCCGAATGCATTTTTGGCTGGTCCATCGTAGTTATGAAAGTTGTGTTGCTGTGTAACCATCTTGAGATGAGATAGATCATATTAGAGGGAGATACGTTGAACATTGTGAAGGGACTAAATGAAGAATCAAATTTTTTGAACTACACAGGTCTACAGATTCAGGACACGAAAAGTATGCTTGATTTTTTTCAATCCTGGTCTGTAAGACATGTACATAGAAATGTTAATGTAGTCGCTCATATATTAGCAAAGGAAGCACTCAAATTCTATGAGGAGAGAAAAGTATTGGAGGAAACTCCTTCTTGTACCCGAAATTTGCTACTTTGAAGATGAATGAAATGTTTTCCCTGAAAAAATAAAAAACATAAAATCTCAACTTGTGCATAACATTGTCTCGAGACCATCCCGTTTGGTCCAAAACTAGGAAAAGTTTACTGGTTTAGGATTTAAGAAATACCATGGCTCCTGGAAATCGGAATCAAGATTTGGATGGTACCCTACTTTCAACTAATTAATTTTATACCCTAAAGTGGAGAGCGTAATCTAAAGATTAATTTTAAAATCACTCTATTAATGAATTTTTTATAAATTCACTAGCTATTGAGGATGCATAAACTTTAAAGGATTTCATTGAGTTTCATTAAAATCTCAATGGATTTTATTAAAATACATTAAAATCTCAATATAGAAGGATCTTTAAAATCCATCACAATCAGAGTTGAGGACACTCCCCTGAGCTATTCAGGCATGTTTGGAAAGAAAGTGTTACTTTAAAAAAAGTATTAGTAGAGTTTTTTGGAATAAAGATGTTACAGAAAAATTAATGTTAAATAGTCATGAAAATAATTTCTTAGTATGAATTTTATTATTAAAATTTATTAAATTTTTTAAATTCATCTTAAATTTCACCACCAAAAAAAAAAATTACAAAAAATTATATACACTGTAATTTGTCACAAATAAAATTTTTAAATTACAACTGATTTTTGAAATTTTAATTTTTATCAATCTATTTCTCTATTTGTATCTATTTGGTAGTTGCTGAATTTCTCCTAAATTTTAGGCCCAATCTTGGAGCTCTGCTGAATCACGAATGGAACACCATCCCCTTGTGCAAATGGGAAAAATTTATATACACAATTTCAAAAATAAAAAAAAAAAATTTTAAGTTTCAAAAATTAGGTCGTAATTATGATTTATAAATTAAATATATTAATGTCATATTATTATACAATTTATAATTACAATTACGTACTAGTCACAATTACACACGTTACTGTTATAAATCACAAATTTTATAAATCACAACTTGTTTATTGATTACAAATTATCAAATTAATTGGTCATGTATTATTTCTCGATTACATATCACAAATTTTACATGTCAACTCATTGTACTATCACAAATTACCAAATTAATTAATCACAATTTAATTATTTTATTGTTCACAATCACCTAAATAATTGGTCACAAATTAACTATTTTATTGATTACGGTAACCTAAATAATCAATCACAAACACTCTTTATCCTATCTCATTCTACCCCACCCTACGCAACCGAACGCCACGTCAAGCTAACTCACCACCATTGCCACATGCACCTCCATTATTTGTGACCACCATCTAACCGCCAACACCACCACTACAAACACCAACACCGCTGCCAGATCCATAGTCGTCGCCAGCACCCCCACCAACAAAAACCAATCCAAACCCCCCAAACACATGGAAACCACCACCACCACCACCGTCGCTGATAGCCATTGTAACCTCAATTTGAGTGTCGCTGTAGCAACAAGCAAAGCCACACGCAGCGACGATGACTCCACTGCTCGTGGCTTCTCTAGCAGCACCACTGCAACAATGATGCTGCTACACGTGGCTTGCTACACAAGGCGCTTGAAGGTGGTCTCGACGGCTCGCTACAGGGGCGCTCACAGCGAAGAGGGTAGAGAGAGATTGTCTCCAATGGCGAAGCTCTCTAGGTGAAGGTAGTCCATACGTGAGGGAGGGTAGAGAGAGACGGGATGAGAAGAGGAGAGAGGAGGAAGAGAGAAAATGATTTAGGATTTGAATGGGGTGGATGAGGTAAGGTGTGAGTATATAAATTAATTTACAATATTATTATTAATATGAAATTATCACCTGATTTATGTATAAATATCCTAAACTTGATTTTTGAATTGGAAATGTTGAAAACCTGTGTAGATGTAATTTCTTCTTTTTTGCAAACATGATTACCTTAGACAAAGGATTTTGTCTACTTTTTATTTTGATTCATAATCATAACTTCTAATTTAAATCTAATTTCAAATTCCTTGCATGTAAATTTTAAAGATTAACTTAAAAATTCATCTATTTTTGAGAACACGAATTTAATTTATTTTGATCTCGAAGGTATTCAATTCAGTTATAATATTAATTGCTTGTTATTTGGACTGATTGCTAACCTTTAGGATATGTGCGTTCTTTGCTAGTTAGTGCTCATTCCTTCTAGCACCTGTTCTTCTCGATTCAAATATTTCGAAACAACAGCCCCCCAGGGCACATCCCAACTGGCAAAGATGAGGGCGCTTCAAGGCTGGCAGATCAGAGATCGTGAGTTCGATTCCTGATGGCTCTTGGAAGGCAGATATTCTCTTGGAAGGCAGGATTTATCTTGGAAAGCAGGAGCTCTACTGGAAGGCAAGATGCAGGATGAGTCGACTTACTGGCACTTTGACAGATCAGTTGGGGGCACTTAAAAACACTNTTCAAGGCTGGCAGATCAGAGGTCGTAAGTTCGATTCCTGATGGCTCTTGGAAGACAGATATTCTCCTGGAAGGCAGGAACTCTACTGGAAGGCAAGATGCAGGATGGGTCGACTTACTTGGCACTTTGGCAGATCAGTTGGGGGCACTTAAAAACACTGGCTAGTTTGGGGCATAACCTACGGTTTATCCGTCTGCATCTTGAGGGGCCAGGGTGTAGACTCCAGGATTTAGTGGCTGTAAGGTGGATACCTGGGTATCAAAAAATAAAAAAAAAATAAAAATTCGAAACAACTATTTTGTGAAGTTTGCGTGAAATAACTATTTAAGTGGATTTATACGTGAAGAATAACTAATAGTTTGTGATCATAATCACTTTCAATATCATCGAGTTTGCATGTTGTCTGTTCAACGTGTTTGGTCAAAATTTTAAAAATTATATAGGTTTCAAGTAATGGTGAATGCAGACATTTTGAGTTAGGGGTATAATCAAACTTGCAAAAACGATGAGAGGAATTTTTTATTCGAAAAAAAAAAAAATCATCTCNTGGTGAATGCAGACATTTTGAGTTAGGGGTATAATCAAACTTGCAAAAACGATGAGAGGAATTTTTTATTCGAAAAAAAAAAAAATCATCTCCCAATACATTCGAAAATTTACATAGGGTATAACTTTTCGGATATAAAATTTCAAAAAATTTTGATATCATATCCCATGCAAAATTCTTAATAAAACAATGTAAATTATATTGAGAAGTTTGTCACTTAAAAAAATAAAAATAAATAATGAAATAATTGAATTTTTAAAGAAAACACGAGTTAAACGCTTATTTTTAAAACACGCGTTTGACGCACCTTTAACTATTTTCGATATTTGTTTTGACAATTCGATAATGTAGTTCTCGAAACGAGTTTCAAGATAACATTAGCGATTTGTGGATTCGGCTAGTGTAAGATCGTCGGAGAATTTTTAAATTCAACATGTTATCGAAATTCTCGAAATACTAGTTTTGAACGGTATACTTTGACAATCCGTAACATTTGCTAAGTTGACCGTTTCGCGCGCCGTTGATGACATTGAAACTAGGCCGTTTGCACTTCGAAATGGTACTAAAAATGCAATATTTCAACATCGCTTGACATTCTGCATTGACTTCGAAATTGAGATAAAAACATAGAAAGTTAATGGTGGTAAAAAAAAAAAAGGTTGGGAGTGTCACGTGACCCCATGCCACCCCTTGTATTTGCCCAGTTTTAAGGACATCTCCAATTGTGCATCAAAACACTAATTTGGTGCAAAAATTTACTTGAATGGAGTAATTTTTGAAGTTTTTCATTAATCAAAATTTACCCTTCATTTTATATTGCAACATATTTTAATTCCTATTATATCAGTTTTATACCACTTTGTTATTTAATGATTTAAATTTATTTAAATTTGATTATTATTTTTAATTAATTAAATGTAATATTTTTTATAAAAAAATTTGTGTTATTAAGTGCAGTATTTTTTTAATTCATAATAGTTTAGTTCATTAAATATAATTTTAATTAGCCCCCGTTTGGTCCACAATATTTTCAAAACAATGCATTTTTTTGGTTGATGTGATGGAGAATATGTGGTTGAAAAAGAAGGAAAAGTTATTGATATAATGGAAAATATTATTTTATTGAAAAATGTGTGGTTGAAAATGAGTAGAAGAATGAAAATGAAAATTTTAAGGCTCGTCTGTTTCTGCTTTCAATTGTAATATACCCCATATGTACACCTGCCATTTATAATATGTAAAAATAGTTTGAGCCACATTATTTTGGAAGAATGTATTCTGGAATAGTAGATTGATGGAGAATGTGTGGTTGAAAAAGAAGGAAAAGTTATTGATATAATGGAAAATATTATTTTATTGAAGAATGTGTTGTTAAAAATGAGTAGAAAAATGAGAATAAAAAAAATGTGGCCCAAACAGGGACTAATAAGTTTGGCAATAATACAATTTATAATTAAATAATTTTCCAAACTAAATTAATTATTAAAAAATAAGAAATAAATGAAATGTTATTAATTTAGTGTACTAATCGGAGATAACTTTGCAAAATAGCGTGAAAGTTACGTCAATTTGATATGAAATTTGCACCTATTTGGTGCAAACCATTAAAGATGTTCTAAATTTAAGTCCTCATTTGGTTTAGATTAAAATTATATTTTTTATATATTTTATTAAAAATTGATGAAATACATGATTGAAAAGTTGTGGATCTCATATAATATGTAATTAAATTAATTTTTAATTCTAACTTAAATTTTAATCCACTTTTGTAGTTAAACTAAACACGGGTTAAAACTTAAGATCATTTTCAAAAGTTTATTACATGCAACGTGCTTTCTATTTTGAAGAGTCAATTCTTATAATTATGTTTAATAAATTATTTAACTTAACCATTTAAAATGACTCCACTTCTTAAATTAGTCTAATATATTTGAATATTTTAATTATTGACATCTAAAAATATATATATTTTTATACCCCCAAAATTTGCAAAAGGCCTCGGCCTTTTGACACTACGCTACGCGACAATGTGGCGGGTTCCTCGTTCTCTCTTTTTTGACTTAAAAGAGGCAGTTGACTCATCAAACCTCGCCCTTGACTATATAATCTCATCCCTTAGGTTTTTCGTATAGACCCAAAAAGTACAAGGCACATGATAGACCCAAAAAGTACAAGCCTCATGTGCCTATCAAATCCCTTATTGCTAGATTTTCATGTCGAAGTCTTGAGAGTTCAACATATAAAGGTCTTTGAATTGGATTTGATGAAGAGTTAGGTTCGTAATCCACGAGACTAGATTTCGAAACTATCTTATGAACTCCTAAAAATCAACATTAGACCAGTGAGATCAAGAAAAAATACATGAGAATCAACGTATAAACCGAGGAAACAAATATGTGAAAGGAACATTTACCATCACTAATCGACATCTCTGAACCAACCATATCAAGACACATGGAATCAAGGATGAAAAATCTTAACCTAACTTCACTGGATCCAATTCCTATAAATAGATAGGAACAAAAAAAATGTAAGAACTTTGCTTCATATACAGAAGTTAAACCCACAGAATTTCACCAAAAAACTCACACAAGTAGATCCTGCACAATTTTTTTTAATATATGGTGGGCCCGTACATTTTGAGTTTTCTGGTCAAAATCTGTGGAAAGTTTTCTGTACACGGGGGAAAGTTGAAAATGTAAACATTCTCGTAAAATTCTAGCCAAATTTTCGTTCGTGTATCTCACACCACCCAATCCTTCATATACTTTGTTTGGATAGTTGACTTCAGTATCAATGGTCTTCATGTACTTTGTACTAAATTTAGAAAAGTAAGTTATGAAATCAAATAAATATATATTATTTATAAATAAATTTGTCGACTTAGGTGTCAAATGGGTTATATCAACACAATAGTATTTTAAATTTTATAATTTTTTCATCAATATTCTAACATAAAAATTAGAAAGGCAAGTAAAAAATAAAGTTAGACCTAACTCGACCCAACCGAGCTTATCCCAAATATGTAGACGACCAACTTGACTAGAATGAATCCTCCTCTCAACCTGGGTTAATTCAACAAGCTTGACTCAATTTTTATAGGGAAAAAGCTAATTGTATCGGGCATTTTACACGCCCCTCACATAAGTGAGGGACCCACCATGGGCCCACCGCAAATATAATAATTTTGCTCCCCCCCCCCCTCCCCCCAACTCTTCTATTATGAGGAGGGACTGTAGGGTCAGATAACCGAGCGTATAAACGCTCGGGTACCTATAGTAAGACCCTTTTTATAGACATTTCTATTAGCAAACAATTTCAAATATGCTTGTACACTTGACTACTCGTCCAAACTTTCTATCTTTCGATTTTTTGACCCAATTATTTTTAACATCTCTATCTACTTATAAGAGATCTCAAACATGCTCGAACTCTAGAAGTGAAAAAAGTATGACCGCACCAAATTAAATTAAACCCTGGTCAAAACTTCCCTCTGTTAAGAAAAATAAAAAAAATAATAATAACACAAAGAAACCAACCCTATAGAAACCTCTCCCTCCCTGTCAATACCTCAGTCAGTCCCCCACCCAAAGTTTCATTCATCTCTGGTAACCTCCATCAATTTTGTTTCTCATTATTATACACGCACTAATACGTATGTATAGTTATCCACTCAACTCACACACATTTTCTTATCTAATACTCTTTGATTGTTTATTGTTTGATGTTAATTAATTTAGTTTTCAAATTAATTTCGGAATTTTGGATTTATTTTGTAAATAAAATTGTATGATGCATACTATTGAACGGTTTCTACTTTCTGTTTTGATTATGTATAGATGTTTACTGGAGTACTCACGTTCATTTTTTTTATCTAATATTTTTAATTGTTTAATTAAGTCAGTTCGTTCTCCTGAATGCTTAGTTTTTAAATTAATTGATTTGATTCTGTGAGTAAAATTGCATAATATTTACTCTAGCACAGTTTCTGCTTTGATTTTTTCGAATAGTTGGAATTTTTTGGTTTATATTATTGATTAAATTGTTTTTTCTGTTAATTTTTGCTTCGTGAACTGAATGATCGTAAAATGTGAGATCGGTTTTCTGGCATTGAAGCTTAATCTAACGGTTTCCTTTGTTTTGGTTTTGTGCGTAAATGTGTTGAGAGACATTGCTTGACTTTCTGCTCCCTGTACTAATTTGAATTTTATGGAGCAACTCCTTGACTTGGAGCGCTAGCTACAGGAGATTTTTTCCAGTTACTGAAAAGTTTATATGCTACTAATCAACTAATCAGTTTCAATAAATGTCTAGGTACCTCTGAATTTTATTTTTTATTTTTATCTACGAGCATTAGGATAAGATCTATATCATAATTGTACCACATGCTTTTAATAATACAACTCTTCTTAAATCATTTTTATGAGGATTTCATATTTTTCTTTACAACTTATGTCAAAATAAGTTTTCTGTGATGTGATAAGTAATTAAGTGAAATGCTTCACAAAAAGGGTGAAGTCTGGTTAATGTATGTAGTTGTTTGTAGACTCAGTTTATGATTAATTTAACGTTGTGTAGTGGCTTGACCTCATTTTATTTTTCTCTTTACTTGCGATCCACTAATCAGTGAATGCGTTTGCTGTGGACTAGATGGAACAGGTAAACACAGTTCTGTCTTGACTCTAGCTCACATTTAGTCATGCTTGTATGGGTTGTGATGTCTGTTAATTTTGGACACAGTATGAAAAAGTAGAGAAGATTGGCGAGGGAACGTACGGAGTGGTGTACAAAGGTCGCGATCGTGAGACAAATGAAACTATTGCTCTAAAGAAAATCCGGCTGGAGCATGAAGATGAAGGGGTGCCAAGCACAGCTATCAGAGAGATTTCTCTGTTGAAAGAGATGCAGCATGGGAACATAGTAAGGTACATAAATTAGTAATCTCAGTTTATATGGTTTACTTGCACATTCTAAGGGACGCAGAGACATGATGATGAGGTGCATGTGAAGGATAGGCTATTTGATGAAGATGAATGTCATTGCCAACTGATCTTGTTACATCGCCTTATGCAGCTAAATAAATTTATAGAAAATAAATATCATATTTCTGGTTTGGGATTTCAGCTGCAATTGTTGCTGCTCAAATAAGGACAAGGTTTACTTGAGATTTTCACTACTTATTTTTTTCTCTATAACATTTGATGACAGATTGCAGGATGTGGTGCATAGTGAGAAGAGATTGTATCTGGTGTTTGAATACCTGGACTTGGATTTGAAGAAGCACATGGATTCATGCCCTGAATTTTCCAAGGATCCTCGTCTGGTTAAAGTGAGTGACCTCTTTCTGCCCGTTGGAGGCAGGTGAAATTGAGGTGTTGAAATTAAGCTTATCATTTAAAGATGATGGTGGATTGAGGGGTTGTACTGTTTAAATGTTTTAGCTAGCAAATCGTAATTTTGTTTCTTTTGAAAAGGATTTTCTTCAGTTCCCACTTCTATTGCTTGAGCACAATCACTGTATTCTGGGTGAAGAAAAGAGAGATGGGGAAATGATTGTTCATTTTAGTATTCTCTTTCTCCTCACCCCCAAGAGAAACACTTGTTTCAAGTGGTGACAAACCCTGTAAATTCTAAAGAAATTATAATCCTTAGCCTTTTTGAGCTTGTAAAACTGTGTCACCATTGAGTCGTATTTTGCAGATGTTTCTATACCAAATACTACGTGGTATTGCTTATTGTCATTCCCATAGAGTCCTTCATCGAGATTTGAAGCCTCAAAATTTGCTGATTGATCGCCGCACTAATGCATTAAAGCTCGCCGATTTTGGATTGGCCCGAGCATTTGGTATTCCTGTCAGGACATTTACACATGAGGTGAATATTATGAACCTTTGTCCTCTCTATCTATCTATGGTGATTGTGCGTCACTGATAATTGTTTATTTGCATTTCCATTTTCATTTTTTAGTATTTATCTAATTTTATTTCTCACATCATTGTCAGGGGCATTTAAAAGACAGGTGAAAGGATGGTTAAATAAAAATTAGTGTGAGGTTAATTTTTGTAATTGTACAGGTTTAGTGGGTTTCTTACAAATTTAAACTATCCTGTCTTTGCCATCACGTTATCTTATCTGATGCCAAGATTGGAGTTTATGAACTCAAGTAAATTCCTTCTAGCTATAAATTAAAGCAAATAGGGACTTGAAGATCTCTGTATTTTTATCTTCCTACTTCCTAGTGTTTTCATCCCATTACCAATCCTTTTGGAATGGTTATTTCACTTGATCCAAAATTTCATGTTAGTTTAAAGTTTTATGCTTCTTTGCAGGTGGTGACACTATGGTATAGGGCACCAGAAATATTACTTGGATCGCGTCATTATTCTACTCCTGTTGATGTGTGGTCAGTTGGTTGTATATTTGCTGAAATGGTGAACCGGAGACCATTGTTTCCTGGGGACTCTGAGATTGATGAACTATTTAAGATTTTCAGGTGCTACTTTTTCCCATACAACGATTTCCTCTCTGTGATCATCTCTCTTCTTTTCAGATAGCTGTAGCCCCTTGATGGAGTGCTCTCTTTGACTATAGTCCATAGGATTTTCTTTGTACAGAATGCATATATTTTTCTCTTTGCTGTGTCCTTCAGATAACCCTACTTTCATATTTTTCTCATGTTTGTGTTTGTCAGTAGTTTTCTTTTGTTTACTTTTTACCTTTTCCTATCCCTTTGGTGGTGGGGGGCATGAGTTGGAAATGATTTTTACTGAAAATCTTATTTATCTAAAATTAGACGATTTTCTTATTATCATTTCAAGTTTCCTTATTTTTTAATGAAGAATCATGGGCACCCCAAATGAAGATACATGGCCTGGAGTGTCGTCGCTGCCTGATTTCAAATCCGCCTTTCCAAAGTGGCCCCATAAGGTAATTGAAGTTGGCATTAATTGTAATTTTTTTCCCTCACCTCTTGTATGAAACATCCCAGATTTATCAGATTAAAACTTGATTGGTGATTGCTCGACTTTCTAGGACCTTGCCACCGTCGTCCCGAATCTTGATGCAGCTGGTCTTGATCTCCTACTTGTAAGTTCAGACTCCGTGCTTCAGCTTATCAAGAACATAAAGATATAGATATATTCCACAATGTTTTCAAGTTCTGTAAATCAATTCTAGTATGATTTTGCTACAAAAATGAGATTCACGTTGAGTTGGCTTATAAGCTTGCTTAAAAGGAGGGAGAGACGGTATAAAGATTTGTACTTTTCTGTAATAGAGAAAGGGTCCGTAGTTCCTGTTACTAATTCACTGTTGCATTACTATTACAGAAAATGCTCTCTTTGGATCCGAGCAGAAGAATCACTGCGAGAAGTGCCCTTGAGCACGAGTACTTCAAGGATATTGGGGTTGTCCCCTAATTCCGGTACCCCTCTTCCTTGTGTAAATGTAAATTGTGATGACTATTAGGCTTTATTATATCTGATATGTGTGGTCTGTAGGTGAAAATTATCCGGTTTTGATTCTCATGGACACAAATTCAACATCTGAGTGGCATGAGGCACAGCAATCCTTGAATTCATAGTGTTAGGCTTTTCCTGTGATTTTTATATTTTTTTCTGTTTTTAAGTTTCAGTGTGATGAATATTGTCTTTTATTCTCCTTTTCAATAGATTGAACTTCTGGGCTGTTTATCCATTTAAAAACACTATATTTGGAATCAGGAGACCAACTCATGCCTGTGGGGCCTTAGCGGATGTGTTTCATCCGAATAATGCTATTGACCAACTGTGCTGATGATTAACATCCAATATGGCAGTGGATCAGGTTACATACAATAGCATTACTCTTTTCATTCACTCGATCCATAGTAGCCTTTCGATGAATTTTCCTTTCAAAATGGAGATGATTATATAGCACTATTCTTTCATAAGAGTACTCCGTAAATTGAAGAAGTTAATTATATTGAAAAAATTATTCTCGATCCCAATATAGAAGCGAGTCAAGCAATCTCATGGGCAAGAATGAATTCAACTATTGATTGTATTGTTTCTACAAGAATGTTATTCGATAAGTGAAAATGAAATTGGTTGAAGATTGATATTGTTTTTATGATCTTTTGAAATTAAGTTCAATTTGAAAAAGGGGCGGAGCGACCATCAATTATTATCAACTGAGAATTGGGATTGTTGTCTCTTACATTATTTTGGTAATGAGAAACATTTTGATCAAGTCTATGTCTTGATCATGTTTATGAACATTTATAAATATTTAAATCACCTTCTATATTCATAATTATTATTATTTTTATTTTTAATATATATTTATAATTTAAAGACTTTCAAAACATGATCCGAGTTTAATTAAAAAGTAAACAACAAATTAACGATAATAGATATCTATTATTTGTATTCTCGTTAAGGGCCTGTGCGGTAGGGATTAAAATCGGATTAAAATTGAAAAATTAGTCGTTATTGTTGACTCTTATTAAACGAGTGAGATTCAATGACGGTCATATTTTCAATTTTAATTGTATTTTAATCCGCCGAACGGGGTCTAAATATTATTTTGGGTTAAATGAACTACAGGTCGGCCAAATTTTAGTGTAGAAAAATTCAAGTCACTCATTTTCAATTTGGTGCAATCAAGTCACTCAACTTTGATTTGTGCACCATTGTTAATTTAACATTTGCTGACATCAATATTTAAAATAATTAATAGATGACATAAACACATGCTTTGAGTTTATAATGCTATTACATATAAAAAAAAAAAAAATGAAGATATGTGATGTGAATTTTACTTGACATTGACATGTACAATAGTTATACATTAGTTTTAATATACAGGCCGGTATATTACGTTATTTGAATTGATGGGACAATTAATAGAATGACCAAATTCACAAGCAAATCAAAGTTAATGATTTGATTGCACAAATTTGAAGATGAATGATCACATGCACCTCCACCCAAAATTGGATGACCCGCGGTGCATTTAACCTTATTATTTCATTAGTGTTCTTGATTCTAACCAAACCAGTGGCGGAGCCACATTAGGCCCGGGGCCCAGGCCCACCCTGGACTTCTGGGGAAAAAAATAATTTGGGCTCAATTTTTTTT
>CAIGRO010177485.1:877-25123 GCA_903798355.1 Fraxinus baroniana
TTTTTTTTTTTTTTTTTTGAATGCTTGTCTTTTTGATGATTAAATAAATATTTGAATATTGCGACATGAATAGGACTAATGGATTATTGAATATGCAATGTATAAAATTCAAATGATCTTACGTTCTGTTTAATTTATTCATGCAATTATTCAATTTGGGTCCTATTGACACACATTCGACTATGAATGTTCTTTCTTGTATCCCCTTTTCATTTTGCTAAAAATCATAATTTTTGTAGATTTTAATAAAAGCTGATGAAACGTGTGTTTGAAAAATTGTGATTATATGAAATATGCGTGGTTAAAATTAATTGTCGATGAATTTAATGAATTGCATGAGTCGTGGGTCTCATTTCCGTGTGGTTATTAATTATTGACTTTAACTTATACTTTTATCAACATTTTAAGTCATGCCAAACGGGTGCTTTATAGACTTTTTTAGTTAAACCAATTAGGGAATGAACAATTTGGGTCCTGTTTAATTTTCTCTATTATTGTCAAATCGGAGGAAATTTGGTAGGGTGCTGCATGCAATATGATATTGCAGATTTGGCTGCATTTGGTTTTAGCTTGATGGTGTAGTGATGTAGTGATTTACATGAACATTCAGGACACTCTACCTACTTGTGCTATGTGTTTGAGAAAATGTTAAATTTTGTCCCAAGTGATGGAATATCGAAATTCTTGCTCAATCATGATTGTTTATGTAATGACCCAATCTGTATGCCCAAACCGTTATATCATACGTACTGTCTGATTTGGGTGGGTATCTGCCCACTTACCCGCTCACAATTTTCACAACTTAAGTCTCTCATTAGTAGTGATGGATCCAGAATCTTGAGTGAATACGAGTGGCCGTTGACCGTCAACGACCGCAATAATAACTAATACCGAGTTCGAATTGTAAGTGTGAATGTACGTTATTTACCCATCTAATGATATATATTATGTAAGAATTTCAAGTTTGAAAAGTAGGTCCAATTACTTACTTTCAAGGTTTGATTCGCTAATAATATCAATCTAACAGAAAAAGGGACTATTTCATCGTTTTAAATGTGGCAAAAATTTTGTCGTTGAATGTGTGAAGAATATTTGGTGTCAATGCTTATCCATTGCGCTAAATTTTTTGTTGATTAATAGTCTGTAATGACAAAAAAAAAAAAAATAATAAAATTGGTCAACTATCAATTTAATTTTCTTCTTTGTTATTCTTTCACTCTTCAAAACAAAGTTATCATATCCAATCTAATCGTTGGCCCGATCAAATTATTGGGTCATCGAATTAGTGGTTCAACCGGTAGATCAGTGGTAAAACCTCTTGTCATTGTAAGGTCAAGATTTAGTTAAAAAAAATTAAAAGAAAGAGAGAATATATCTATCACTCGATAAAACTGAACATATATATTTTTGTAACATATCAACATCCGCCAAATGCCATTGTGGTCAAGCTTTTGTAATCTCAAATGTAGTCACAGGTTCAAATCTTCCTATTGCACTGGTTTTAATGTCTATACTCCAAAATGGTGAAAATATTAAACTAAAATAATTTGCATAAAGGACTGCAATCGTTAAGAGTCGAACTGGCAGCCGTTGGTTCTCTCCATGTGCTGGATCCGTCGCAACAGTTTGGACATAGAGGTTGGGTCGTTACATTTTATGGTTCATTTTACAAATTATTTCTCTAATGCTAGTTGATAGGAACATGGACCAATATTTGTGAATAGTTGAGAAGAAGTTTGTGATATTCTGGAAGTGATTATGAGAAATCATTAGAAGTTGCTCAAAGTAAAAACTTGGTTCGTGAGATTGTAAAGCCATTATGATTAGGAGATGCTCCTTCAAATATCAGAGTAAAGAAAAGCGTAGGTTAGCTCATATTTATAATCTATATATACTTTTATCCACATATTTCGAGGAACAAGTATCGCCTTCTTATCCGCCACGTATTTCTATTTATTTATATTTAAATTGCTTATAAGCACTTCCCAAACGTGTTTAATTGTGGTGTGTTGTAATGGTCCCAGAGCATTTTTTTTATAGTTTGCCAGAATCCTAAGAAAATTGATCTTCTATTCCAATTACATTACTTTGCTACTTGTATATGATCCGTAATTTGATTATTTAAAAAGTCACATTTTTTGGGGTTGAGCATTTGTAGTCGACTATCTATTGTTTACATGCTATGTTAAAGTTGTGGGACGTAGTCTTCAAAATGCTTCATAAATGCTGTCTGTCTCTCCCAATGGGGTCATTGCTAAAACATAAATGACATTTCAGTTCAATTTAAGCTTCATTTGCCTTGCCCAAGTCTTCATTATGTTCCTGAATTGTGTTTAAGTTTTTCCTTCAGATTGGTCATGTAGCTTCTCCTGATTAAAGTTCAGCTTCTGGAATTTCCATTTTAGTATATGATTATATTTTGTAATTTTTTCAACTTCTTTACCACAGCTATTAAGAACTTCAGTCATCAGTACATGAATTACCGATTGAAAACCTTGGTTCTCAGTTATAGTTAGAAGCCATATCTTACTCTGACTGTGTAAGTAGGTTGTGCGAATAAGTACTGATTTTTTATTTTTTTTTATGGTTGCATCAATTTTCATATTTCCTGGTAACTGATAGTCTGCGTTAATACTGGCTACCTAGCTTTTAGATGACATGGGAAGCATTTAGTGTCACAAGGATGGCGACTGTTAGTTTCAAATACTGGAATGATTGTGTGGATCCACAAGACTTGGAGGCAATGTGGACGGATCCTGACGTGAGAACAGAGTGGCTTAATGTTGGAGAGATTATGGGATCAAAGGTCCACCTCTCACGTGATCCTGATGGTCAGCCTTACTTGACGCAAACTGAGATGAAGGTGAAAGTGAATAAATTTCTACAGTTACTTTACCACCGCAGCACCTAATTTGAGTTCTTTGTTGGACATTAGAATTGAAAAATTGAAAATCCAGCAAGTTCAATAACTTGAAGAGTGGTATTACAGTGAATTGCTCTATATTGGCTTATAGGAATTATGATACTCCAGCAACTGTCAATTTCTCGTCAACAGCTAGGCAGCCTCCAAAAGTATTCATTTTTCTCTGCAATTAAATATGGTTTAAGATAAAGATTCTTTCCTTTTTCAGGCTGTGGCAGGAATTATTGTCCGAAGGCATTTTATCTCACAGATTGATTCGGTATGATATTCTACTTATTAAATAGCACTGCTTAGATCACAGCAGATGTCACATCATTTAAAGAATTTAAACGGCATGGTTTGTTGAGTGATAGAATTTTAAAGTGACTTATGGTTTCAGGTTGAATTGGTACTATTATTATTGATGTTTGTAACTGACATATCATTCTCGTATTCTATAGGACATGCTTTGTGCTATTGCTGAACTTGAAAGTGGTAGACAGACTCTGGCCACACAGTATAACAAGAAATCTAAAGATTGCATGATGGGAATCATGCAAATCTCACCAAAAACTGCAGAGTGGCTGGTCAGGTACAAAAAATTTTAATCTCTGATTTTCATTGAGACAATATGCCTCTTTTTGAGGTTTCCATTTGATCATTCGTAGCTTGTTAAAAACGAGTTAATTGACCTTTCTACAGAGATTTGTCTTATCAGAATTATGGAGTGGACGGGGATTCGAAACTTCTATACAAGCCTTTTGTAAATGTATATCTTGGTGCAGCCTATCTTACATGGTTATCAAACTTTGAGCAAATGTAAGTTATTAATGATTTGTCTTTTTTCCTTAAAAACGCTCTGTGTTTGTCTACAATATAACAATTCTGGGCACACATTTCAACTAAAGAAACGTATTTGCAGAGAAAGAAGTGAAGAATTCATGGTTAGAGCTTATAAAGGAGGTATCAAGAAGGCTACTCACAAGTCAACTTCACAATATTGGAAAAAATATCTCTCTGTCAAGGAAACTCTTCCAACCAGGTACTTGCTTTTATTTCATGATGGTTATATCCATAAGGTCTTTCCATTGATGGGATTTAGCAATTAAGATACTCCATCAAACCTGCTACCTAACAAGGATTAGGCTTCTCTTCTCAAGGACAGTTTCCATTTCTTCAACCCTTTAATATATTAGTCTTCTCCCTTAGCAGTCCAGTACATACACTGTGATCTAAATTGTACAAATTTCGTGTTTATCAATAGTCCTAAAGTTTGAAATAAACTGGACAAGGTCTTATACTGAAATAATCCTATAGTGGGTCTGTGGTGTTTGCATGTTTAAACCTATAACATGTCTACAGAAAAATCTTCGAAGTTGCTCCAGTGCCTGATGCTCCCTCAGCGTCTACTTCTGCTGATTCACCGAAGAAAGGTATTGCGCTTGTAGTCAACTTCATTTTTATTGAACATACTGCTCTAAATAAGGTCTTGAATTTTAACATTTTAGACATATTAAAACAAATTTCCCAAAGTATTTGTATAGTTTATTAGTGCTATCGAGCATTCATGATTTTAGTGTAAAACTAATTCTCCAATTAAAGTCAGCAAGGAAACTTTTGAATGTTAAGCAATTTAGCCAATGAAAAATATTTGCCACGAACAATGGCATGTCTTTTAGTATTCTGTGACTATGAACCAATGCCTCAACCTTCGGAATCCATGTACTAATTCTATGGCATAGAGTTTTCAGCCGTTTGACGAAAAATTGAGTTGGGAGTATTGCTTAAGTTCAAGAGCTTAACTTCTATATTTAGGTAATACTACTACAGATGGCCACTTCGCTTACTTTCTATTTGTGAAGGAGCAAATCCTACCAAAACAACTTGGGACTCGAGGACCTCCCCTGAAGACATGGAAGAGATGTGGAATAATCCTACTGTAAGCAAGGAATGGACCAAATCTGGAGAGAAGCGGGGGAAAGTGCGTTTGTCTCATGATACAGAAAATAGACCTTATCTTTCTCGAACTGAACAAAGGGTGAGAATGCACAAAAATTATTTTATTTTTATACATAGATAAGTTATGGATGTAAATACTTCAGCTTTTACCCTTCTTGGTGAATTGAAACTAAGAACCATATCTCACCTTTCGAGAATCTGATGGCGTATTCTGATTCTTGCAGGCAGTAGCCGAAATCATTCTGGCAAAACACTTCAGCAAAAGAGGAGTAAAACCTGTCAGTACTCCATTTTTGTTTACTGAGATACACTTTTTCTAAACGAGATTCTGCTTTGCAAATTGAAAAATTTCTCCCCCCCCCAACACACACACACACACACACACAAAAAAAAAAACTTCAAACAAGAAATTATTGATTTAAATTACTTTTAACCTTACTTATTATGCAGACTGTTTTGTGTGCTATTGCTGAGATTGTTAGCATGCGTTTCGTGAATGGAGTCGGACAACGTACAGGACTAATGGGTATTGACTATCCCACTGCATGTTGGCTTTACAAGTATGTTACTTGAACTGAAATTTTCCCTACTGATAATGAAACAACAATTTTTTTTTCTTTGGATTTAGCTGATCCTTCACAATCAATATAGTTATTTTGGCCATATATATAAATAAGGCACAGCCACATTCTATGCAGAAACACCATAGTTCGCATTGGAAACTGTGCAAACCTGAAATTCCTAATGCCAAACTGCTGCTGCTTCATCTTGATCTCCATCCCATTTTTTAAAATATCAATTGGAGTTGTACTCGTTGCTGAAATCATTGTTTATATGTTGAACTTATGCTTAATAAAGCTTCCTGAATTTGCTGGATGTGATGTCTAGGGACTTGGGCTACAAGGGTTACATAGTAAAGTCAGTTGAAGATCTTACCTATCCTTTCGTTTCCATGTACTTCGGAGCAGCCTATATGGCTTGGTTATCAGAATATGAAGGAAGGTGCACTTCTCACTTTGAGTACCCGAGCCTTAAAAAACTTTTCTTTCTTTGTTTTCTGGATTCCGGGATGTTTCATTTATTTTTAAAACCTCGTCTCATTAATAAATTTGATGCATTGGCAGGGAAAGATCTCCCCAGTTTGTTGTTCAGGCCTATATTTCTGGGCCACAGAATGTGAACCTACACGAGACAGGTCCTCTCTGGCTTAAATTTGAAGAAGCACTAAGCCGCTACGAAGATACAAAGAAGTAAGTATCATCTACATTGCGAGTTAAAAACACTAGTGGCGTTGAAACAAAATGAAGTTTAGCGACCACGAGTGCTTTTACCCTATTCATTGTTCATTAACTCAGCTGGATTCAATATGCATGTTATAGTGAATGACCTTGTCTTTATAGGGAACACAATAGCTGCCCCATTTTGTGAGCTGGGGGAGTCTCATCCCATATCTTGTGGATCCTGCAAGGTTATGTGGAATTTCCCAAGCTTAAGAGAAAGCCCAACTTGTGAAAGAAAAATGAATTTAGTACATATTTGCCTTTGTGATTTGTTGGGGGTAACTTTTGTGTACTTGCTTGTCATGGTTTTCCAAAGTAATATCTTACTTATCTTGAGAGAATAATAATATAATTATGCAATAAAAAGTATCTTGATTATTGAGATTCTATTGTGGTCGAATGATGAAAATGTATGAATGGTGTGACATTTACTTTTACCGTGATTAATCACTAGCTTTTAAGAAATTTAAGGAGTTGTTCGACAAAAAAAATTAGTAGATTTTGATAAAAATTTACGTAATTCGTAGTTGAAAAGTGATAAAAGTTATGGATATAAAAATATACAATTGATCAGAAAAAAAAAATTGCAAATACTTTTTTATACAAAAAAGGTATGACCAGTCATTTGGCATGTTATCGAGTCATTGGTCGTCCATAGCCAAATTATTTGCTTCTTTTGCATATTTCATGTTTTTTAATGTTAACTGATTTTCAAGCCTTCACCATTGGAGTCAAGCATAAAATAAAATATTCATTATTTGATATAAATAAATACCGGCCAATTGTTCCAATGGATAAACATGATAAACGTAAACTTTCGAGTCGGACTAAGTAACTTAATATGATTTATATATTTTTATTTAAGATGTTCAATCAGTAAATGTTACTTAATGGACAACTAGATGGGTGTTTAGTATCCGTGAGTCTGAATAATATTATTATAAATAGGAAGACTTTCGATTTACGTAGTATTGATGTTTGATAAATAGACGTTTAAATGAAAAGTTCGTCTCTAATGCATATTTACCCCTGTTTGAGCCACATTAAAATTTTCATTCTCATTTTTCTACTGATTTTCAACTACACATTATTCAATAAAATAATATTTTCCATCACGTCAATAACTTTTCCTTCTTTTTCAACTACATATTCTACATCACATAAAAAAATACGTTCTCTCCACAAAAATGCCTACCAAATAGAGGCTTAGCTCGCTCAATCTAGAAGAGTCTCTACATATAGACTGACTTATTTACGGTTTCTAACTTTTTTCTTGTCACGTGAGCTAAATACAGTTGGAGATGAACGTTTATAAGCATTATTTCAACTTATGTGATAACTTTTTTGATACAATCCACGTTTAAATGAGAGATTCTCTGATACAAAACGCACGTCTTGTATACGCAGATCTCGACAATTATGCGATTATTTATTGGATTTTTCTACTTTATCAGGCATGTAAAAGGCCTGAGAAAGCCCCCCTCACAATGAGGTGGGTCCGCATCAATAAAAAAAACCCCCAAAAATGTAAGGAAAAAAAAGCAGAAATGTTAATCATAATTGTTTATAGAAATAATCCAATTAAAAAATAAATATAAAAATTATTATTGAAATTTTACAAAAAAAAATCTCACTCTTTATTTTCAAAATTTCTTCAGAATGCTCTTCAGACGTTTTATTTTTATTTTGTATATACATATCGAAGCAAGATTAACCTGCACGGTTCATAAAAAACTGTAAAAAATAAATTAAAAATGTAGTATGGTGAAAAATTCCGTCGTCACGTGCGAGTCGTCACTGTCCCGTGTCTGTAAAGTTTGGAATATATTCAGACGCTTAGTGTATAATTCATTACTCGCTTATTTATTAAATTAATTTCGAATGGATAGACGCTCTTAGAATTTACATTTACAAATGAGTTAATCTCATTAACGGTCATTGAAGTTCAAGAAAAATTTCAAATTAATTATTGAAGTACTTTTATGATCAATTCGACCCTTAAATACTTTGTTACGTAATTGATAGCTCTGTAAGGTAGATTAACGCCATATCAAGCGTAGTTGCAATTAAATTTCACGTTCCCTAACGACCAAAGCCATCAATTATTAAAAGAAGAAAATGGTTAAGCCAAAATATGCGATTTTTTGTCGTGGTATTTTTACTATATATGAATTATTAAAAGAAGAAAATGGTTAAGCCAAAATATGCGATTTTTTCTTTTACAAATCGTGTTTTATTTTGGAAATATCTTTTTTGAACTAAAAGTTCGACACTAATTGAGCAGGTCTACAACAAATCCAGGAGTGATCAAGAAGCTAGAAAATGGAAAATTATTGAATAAGACTAATGGTGTGTTCGGCAGAGATTGAAATAGGATTAAAATTGAAAAACTAGTCGTTATTGTTGACTTTTATTAGACGAGTGACATCCAATAACGGTCATATTTTTAATTTTAATTGGATTTTATGCTGCATCAAATAAGGCCTAAATCTTGTTGAAAGAGGGTAATTGAGCGTAAGAAAACAAAGAATCTTCAAGGATTGGCTTCCACCAATTGAAGTTTTACGTGACTTCTTTCTCCATATGCCGGAGTTGAATGAAGCGTTTCACCTTCACCATCAATGTCAACGTTTAATGTGCCAACGTCAAATATGGAGGCTGAAATGGTGCCAATTGTGTTGTATTATTTTAATTTAGTGACTAAATAGGTCACAAAAATACTTTTGTGACCTACTTGAAATTTACCTTAAAATTCAGTGACCAATTATGAAATTAACATCAGTGTCAAGAATTTAGCACGGATTAAGATTTCCGTCAATGGCGGATAAGATTCACAGTCAACAGTTAGACTTCGCGCAAGCATTGCTTTTAAGGTAAAATTTACTAATTTTCAGTTCATCTGATTTTGATCTACTGATTATATGTGTATGTTTAAATCAATGGTGAGTAAATCTTGTAGTACCGCTCTATTTGATATTTTGTGTTGCAAATTAGGGTTATTGAAGCGGTGCAATCTTCTCGCTGGTCATTTCCGTCCTGTTAAGATGATAAAATTTTACATGTTTAGTACTTTATATTGAACCGAGAATGGGATGATTATTAAATTTTGGGATTAAGGTGAGAACTTAGTTTGGGTCGTCCAAGCATGGGTGAGTTAGCTCTTTTGATTTGAAGGTTCACGACTTCAAAATCAAAATGTCAACCAAGTGTCTGATTAATCAAAACTCATTTCCTTTGCCGGATTTCTGCAACTATAGGAATATGTACGGCATAGTTTTTATTGGAGTATATATATGTATATTGAATTTCTTCAAAACGAGAAATGACAGAGAAATTAAATTTAGGAATATGCTATTTTCATTCACCATTGTTATATATCTTTCCACTTGTAAATTATTTTCTATATTACATTTTTAACCTTATTTAAGTTTACTTAAATAGACAAGAATAAAACCAAATAAAATCTGCTAATCTAAATTGATCCACTACTATTTATCCACATTAAATGCTTTTGGACCTTGTTTATTCTTTTAGACATTTATATTCTCATTGGTTTGTCTACCATGGAGCACGTTTACTTGGGAAGTAATTCAAACGCAATTATTATCGCAATCATAATGTTGTATTTTAATTCTAAAATATCATTCCTTTCTTTTTCTTTTTTTATCTATTTATTAATTTTTTGGTAGTGATAACCTTTGTCCAATATATTTGTAGACAAACTATAATGGGAAGAGGGTTGATGCAAGCAAGTTGTTTGGAATTTTATGTAATTGTATGATTTATCTTATACTATCTGATGTTAGCACAAGAGAGAAAAACCTTAGCATTAGTCTTAATTGTTTCTAGAGGTAAGTAACATAATACGTTGCAAAATAGTATAATATATTAGCCTTGATTGTTTTCAGAGGTTGGATAACATTATATGTTTTCATTTCTTTCTTTCTTTTTTTGTATAAATAATTTGTTTTTGGTTAAACTTCGTGGATATATAGTGTTTAAATAAATGAATTTAACGAGAGTAATGTTGAAATTTACTGGGGATTAATATAATAAATTTTTAAAAATTTTCAAATTGTTATAGGGATAGATTTAGAGTAGGATAGATATATAAAGTGTTGTGGATATATATTGTCTAAATGAATGAATTTAATAAGGATAATGTTGTAATGTAACGTGGATGAATATAATTTTTTTTTTATAATTTTAAAATTTTAATAGGGATTAGATTTAGAGTAAGATACGTATTTAAGAATGGAGAATGAAAGTAGTTGCTCCATTAATTTATTTGAACTGATATCTGCAATAAGGAGGCTGGTTTGATTTTCTGATTCATTGGGTAGAATTTTCAAATTTTGGAAAGTTGAGGTGTCTTCTTAATTGAGAATTATCTTTGTTAGATTTAAGTTTGGGGACACTTTGATTTTGCAGTACACTATGGGAATCTACACTTGATAATTCAGGTTTTTCCTATCTTTTGCAAGAGCTAAAATTTCATTGCTGGACTTCAATAAATGGCAATTCAGGTTTATTTTTGAAATTAAGGGGTTAGGTTCTGGGGAAAAAAACTGGAGCATTTTTAGGAGAACCAGTATCTATATCTTTTTTCCATGTTTTATTGGGAATTTCCCGAAGGTGCAATCACCCCGGGGATCAGAAAACTGGTATAATATCCTCTATATTTTTCCCTTGTTGGTTTATAGTTACCAAAAGGTAAAAAAGCTAAACTGTAATATTTGAATATTCGTATCAATGCATTCCTGTTTGTTATATTTTGAAAGCTCTTTGTCTAAAATAATTGATTTATATTCTTTTTTGCAGTGCATTTTGCTCCTAGTCCTTAATTCTATTACTGGTATTTCCCGTTTCATGAGCTGCGACTGTGTTTTTTGGGGGTGTGCTGGTGATGTTTCTCAAATTTTACATATATGCATTGTGTAAATGTCAATAAATTTGTATTCAAGCGAAGTTTGCCTTCTGCTGCACTAAGGATTGTGCTTCTTCTTTATGGCTTTCTCAAGTTACTAATAGCATTGTGGTGTCGCCAGTTGTTTCCATTGAAGTTGAATTGGAGGGAAAAGAAATTCAATATTATCAAAATGAAACAATCAAGAAATCATAATTTTGTGCTATATAATCCCCCAGATCGCGGGAACAATGAATGTGCTCCTGATTCTCAAGTGTTCCAGATGGATCATTCTGGTCATGCAAATGCCAGCTTCAGCTCGCCCGAGGTTAATTTTTCCGAAGCTAAACCTGTATATAACTACTCTATTCAGACGGGTGAGGAATTTGCTCTTGAATTCATGCGTGATCGGGTTAATCCCAGGAAACCTAATGTTCCAAATATTTCCAGTGATCTGAGTCATGCACCTCGCTACTTAGAACTCAGAGGCTTTTTGGGTATCAGTCATACTGGCTCGGAGAGCGGTTCAGATATCTCTAAGATTTCTATGGCAGAAAAAGGTTCCAAAGAGTTTGAAAGGAAGAACTCGTCTTTGCATGAAGACAGAAGTAACTGTGATTCTGTACGTTCTATGCAGTCCGTACCACGGAATTCACCTGATTGGACACTTATGTATACCTCATCTGGAGCTTCGGATAGCTCATCAACAATGCTGAAGATTCTCTGCAGCTTTGGTGGTAAAATACTACCTCGGCCAAGTGATGGAAAGTTCAGATATGTTGGAGGTGAAACACGCATGATCCGCATAAGAAAGGACATTACATGGCAAGAACTGTGGCAGAAAACAACCACAATTTATGACTGGACACATACCATAAAATATCAGCTTCCTGGGGAGGAGCTGGATGCTTTAGTTTCAGTGTCTAGTGATGAGGATCTAATGAATATGATGGAGGAGTGCAATGTACTAGAAGACGGAGAAGGTTCAAAAAAACTTCGGTTATTCCTGTTTTCTGCCAATGAATTGGATGATGCTCATTTCACCTTAGCTACTTCCGATGTTGATTCTGAGATAAAATATGTAGTTGCAATCAATGGCATGGACATGGGATCGAGAAAAGGCTCTGCACTACGTGGTCTTGCAAACTCTTCTGGAAACAATTTGAATGAGTTAGATGCACTGAATGTTGAGATTGCCCCAAATAAAGCTGCAAATGAAATCACTGGGGTTAGTCACTCAAATTTGGCTGGCCTTGCTGTCTCGTCATCTGCTAACATGTCCTCTCAATCTATTATACCAGGTTCCTCAAAGAATTATGAACTTGATTTGCACTTTGATCATGGTCAGACAGCACACTGGGATGATCACAAGCAACAACCTCTCCAATATGAATACAATTTGCATCCTCCATATTTCTCACCTTCTGAAAGTTCTGCACCACAGACTTCTTATGGGCTTATGGCTCAAAAGAAAGATCTTGAAGGGCAGAAATTGAATGGTTTCACTGTGAAGGGTACAAAAGAACAGGAAAAGGAGGTGAAACTTAAAGTTGATGTCTCAATACAACCAGAAAGTGGGAGTAATCAAATGGTCACTGAGCACCTTGTTCCGTCTCAGGCATACAATGGTAACAGGAACAGTGGTTTTCCTGTGGAAGAATCGTCAGTTGTGGTCCCCAAACTGGACGGAGAATTTTCTGTGCAGACTCTGAAAAACGACATGCCCCAGGAACCTCTGAAGGTCTCTAAGCCTCTTGATGCTGCTAATCCCTCCCATGTGCCTATATCTAGTGGCAATGACTATGATACTTGCAGCGAGGCTTTAGTTCCTGAGTCTATCAAGTCTGAGCCTGATCCTGATTTGAGCTACTTCGAGCCTCCTATTCCTCAGAGGGTCTTTAATTCTGAGCGGATCCCCCGAGAACAGGGAGAGTTGCGTAGCAGAATATCGAAGTCAGATGATTCACACTCTTCTCAGCTTCTTGTCAATCATTCACGTTCTGAGGTTGTCCAGCAAGATTTTATAAATGGGTCTGATGAAAAAGAGGAAAATGGAAATCCGAATATCCTGACTGAGCAGTCAATTTCTACCGAAAGGCCTTTTCCTGTGGATACTGCAACCCGTGATAATTTTCCTGTGAAACCTCAAAGGTTGAAACAGGTAGACTCCACGGATGTCAGAGATCCCAAGCATGAAAATCAGATTCTTCTGGCTGAAGCGAAAGCAGGAGTGAAGCTGCCAGCTGTGAGTCATGTGGATTCAACAAAATGCCATGAAGATCCAACAAATAGTCTTCCTCAAATTCATTGGGTTCAAAATGTCAGCAGCGAGTCCTTGGCTGCTAATGCCCATGAGCACCCTGAACCTTCTGCTTGGACAGGGGCTCAGGAGGAACCCTCCACTGGGGTTCCCCGAACCGAGCAGAGGGTCCTTATTGACATTAACGACCGATTCCCTCGTGATCTTCTTTCTGATATATTCTCGAAAGCTATACTCTCTGATGGTTCATCGAATATTCGTCAACTGCAAAAGGATGGTGCAGGCTTAAGTGTAAACATAGAGAACCATGAACCTAAACACTGGTCCTTCTTCCAGAGATTAGCAGGGGATGGGTTTGCAAAAAGGGATGTTTCTCTTATGGATCAAGACCATGTTGGATTTTCATCTGGACTTCCAAAAGTTGAAGAAGAGGCTCCTTTAACTTATGAATATGCACGATTGACAAAAGATGGACCAAATCGCAGGGAACTGATGGATACTTATGGTGAAGATGTTAACAAAATTATCCCTGGTGGAGAAGGAGCTGCCTCTGTAGTCACGGATTTCAATTATGGTACTTCCCGAGTGAAAGCTAGCGAAGGAATGCAGTATGATGATTTGATGGATAATACAAGAGTTCGAGACTCAGACTATGAGGTATTTTTGTTCTTTTAATAATTAAGAGTAAGAAACTCAGAGGTATATCTTTAGTAATCAAGACTAGGTGTCATTTAATAACATGAACTCTTTTCCAATGGAATGTATTCTAATTTTGACTATGATTTTAGGATATTGGCTTACCTCCTCTAGATCCTTCTTTGGTAGATTTTGATATAAACGCATTGCAGGTATGGCCGCTCCTTGACAAGATTAATTTTTTATTTATTTATTCATTTTATGTTCGATTGTTCTGTTCGATGAAATTGTTTGTTTTCGCAAGGCACGACATGGTTTTGCTTTGTTGCGGTAACTCATTTAAGGTCTGGAGTCATCAGTAATCTGAGTTTTCTTTGTTCATCCTTATGATCACATGATTTTGGTTAGAGTCATTAGCAGAAATAGTGAAATGTTTCTGTTGATACATTGGACTCCTAGAACCCAAGCCTACGTGACACCTCACAACTATAACCTTTTTCAATTGATTTAAGCAAAAAAAAAAAAAAAAAGAGTTTTAAAAGGTTGCCAGATTCGGTTAGTTATACGTTAAAGGAATCTGACTTGTTATCTCATGCTATAAAAGCACAGGTGAACTCGACCCACCACATGGTTTTACCAAACTAACTATTTGGCATTATTTATCACTGGGTCAAATCAGCAGCCCAAATTAATTGGTAAATAATGTAGCATATATAAAATCGTGACAATTATTAGTTGCCACCAATGTCAAACTCAGGTTGTTCTATGCTCTTTGCTATTCAGATTTTTGTTATAATTGAAATTCAGTCAACTAACCATTTGCAAGTTTTCTTTTGATTATTAAAGGATCCTAGAAACATGAACTTGGTTGAAAGTGTCAACTTAATGACCGAGGAAATAGATTCACCACTTTTAATTTGCGTGACTATTCATAATTGATTTACAGATCATAAAGAATGAAGATTTGGAGGAATTGAGGGAACTTGGTTCTGGAACATTTGGGACAGTTTATCATGGAAAATGGAGAGGCTCTGATGTTGCTATCAAGCGAATAAAGAAAAGTTGTTTTACTGGTCGACAGTCAGAGCAAGAGAGATTGGTAATCCGTCCTTCATTCTTACATGCTTGGTTTTGTTTTTTCTTAATAGATGTTGAACTACATGTTTGGTGTCATTGGGTATGTTTCCTACTATTGAACACTTAAAGTTATTATGCACATTGAAAGAATTGTATAGCCCCACTCTTAGACCTCCATATATGAGCTAATTGATATTTATTTTTGTGCTAATGCTGCTTCAGGCTATAGATTTCTGGAGGGAAGCTGAAATTCTCTCGAAGCTTCACCACCCAAATGTAGTTGCATTTTACGGTGTAGTACAAGATGGACCGGGGGGAACCTTGGCAACTGTGACAGAGTACATGGTTGATGGTTCTTTGCGGCATGTTTTAGTTCGGAAGGATAGGTACTACTTCCACATGTGGTTCTTCAAATTTGATTTTAGTTCCATTTTCTTATAACCGTGTACCTATTAAGTTCTTCTCTTTTTGTTGCAAACCAAATATTTGATATAAATTAACTTTGGATTTGTTATCCATTTGTTTCTCCTTCACACTACCTTTTCCTCTATAAAATTCCTCTTTGTTTTTAATATGATATTGCAGGCATCTTGATCGCCGTAAGCGGCTTATAATTGCCATGGATGCAGCATTTGGGATGGAATATCTGCATTCGAAGAATATTGTTCACTTTGATCTGAAATGTGATAATTTGCTGGTTAATTTGAAAGATCCTTCACGACCTATATGCAAGGTTATCTTGATGGGATCCTGCTCTGCCACCTTTATTAATATATGTGATAGGCTTTATTTTTATTGTGATGGGAGATTAGTAAAATGTACAGTACGCATGATTTCTAATTTGTAATCTGTTTAGTTCTGATGTTGTATTACAATCTATTAGGTAGGTGATTTTGGTCTGTCGAAAATAAAGCGAAACACCTTGGTTTCTGCTGGAGTTAGGGGGACTCTTCCATGGATGGCTCCAGAGTTGCTGGATGGTAGCAGCATTAAAGTTTCTGAGAAGGTAAGACAACAACATATGAAAAAGTATCTTTGGGAAACTACAAGAATAGAGAACTTAACAAAATAATATTTTCCTTCACTAGCAGGATTTCTTGAAGATGTTTCTTATGGACGCAAAATATTCTCTGTTTAGTGAAATTTCTTATGAAAAATTATGAGAAGCTTTTAAACAGTATTTGGTGAGACTAGAGAGCATAACCATATATATTAACTATTTTGCAAGGTGCAACGAATATAAAAGGGTACGTTAGTGTTCACATTACCCTTATTCCTCCTACTTGCAAAGCCAACAAATATCTAATCCTTCTAGGTGATCTTATGACACCACTGTTTTTGGGTAATTGTCCAACAGGTTGATGTATTTTCCTTTGGTATTGTCTTGTGGGAGATACTCACTGGGGACGAACCCTACGCCAACATGCATTATGGTGCTATCATAGGTGCGCATTTTTTAGTTTTTTGACTTGGTACAGAATTTTCTTAGCAGTTGTAAAAGTAATAGTGTCCTTATCAGCTGTTAAATTAACCGGTTAACGTATGTGGCTGCTGTATATTTTCTGCATACACGTGCCATAAAACCTTCAAAATAGGACCATTTTTACATGGAATTGGCACAATTATCATTTGCTTAATATTTTAAAATATCGTTGGCTTTCTGAAGTTCTTAATGTTACATGACTCTATCTATGACCTAAGTTCATCAGCCATTAGCATATTCTGCTAAAAAGGATCAAGAGTCGTACATTCTGTAGTCCTTTTTACTTAGATGTGGATTGCACAAATCTGCTTTAGTTCGTGTTTGGTTAATGTCTATTAACTGTTTACATTCAGTCAAACCATTAGTTATCCACATATTTCGTGGTAGCCACTTATCCACCACTCATTTCTATGTATTTATAATTTTGACTGTTTACAAACACTTCCCAAACATGATTTTAGAAAATGGTTCCTCCTATCTTCTGCTTGACATTTTTGATTAGAATGTTTCCCCTTTTTAGCTATATACAGGGAATATATGCGAGGGAACAAATGTTATAATTTGACATTCAGATGGTTTATTGCTTGAAATCGCTTACTGCAGCGTTCTTGGTGTTTGATAAAACACTTAATGCTAAAGCATTTAAGTACTTATTTGGTTATGTATGTTTAATAGAATCTCAATGCCACCACTTAAAATTATAAGACTAAAAACTAGTTCAAATTACAAAGTTGAGAAAAACATTTCATGTAACATGATTACAGATACCATTAAACTCAATATGAATCAGTGTCTAACCAAACAGTATCTTATATTTTCAATGCAGCTTTGTTAGTCAGTACTTAATCAGGATCCACCTTCCGTTTTCACTTTTTTCAAATCCCTCTACATCTTGGACTCCTTGACTTAGGCAGAAATCATATACTAGAAGAAAGATAAGTAATTATGACATATGCATGCATACCATCCTAAGTTTTAACAGGTTTTAGAAATATATAAGGAAAGTTTTACTGGCTTGAGGTGTATTTTTAGCAAATAGTACTCTGCGGTTTTTGCATTTTTTACTCAAAATGTTCCACGTGGACCACGTCATTTAACTAAAATCCCAAAATTTTCACTATTATTGAGGGTGTACGACGGGATCATTTAGATTTTAATTCGATTTTTTAGCTGAACCAAACAGGGGCCTAATGTATTTAACTCAGCAGAAGCTGCCTCCCCATTAATCTTAAGGAGAACCTATATTATAAGTTACTCGGAAAAAAAAAGAGGGATGGGATTGATTCTATGTCCGATGGAATTTGGAGTTAATCTGATGAATTGTATAGATTGCAGGATATTTCTGGTCTATGTACATTTCTTTATTTCACTCATTTGAATACACGTTCCTAAAGTTGAGGAGCCTTCTTCCTTGCAGGTGGCATTGTCAACAACACGTTAAGGCCAACCATTCCAAGCCACTGCGATCCAGATTGGAGAAGGTTGATGGAGCAGTGTTGGGCCCCAAATCCTGCAGCAAGACCAACTTTTACAGAAATTACTAACCGTTTGCGCATAATGTCTGCCTTGGCCCAATCCCGAAAGACAAGTTCATAGGGCACTACTAGCAGTTTCATGCTTTCTTCACTGAAGGCAATATATTTTTTACATTCAAACATATACACAGAGGACAATGAGTGATATATTGTTAATAGAAGGAACATATGCTTGGAAATGGCTCATGAGATATAAGAAGCCGAGTTTTTTGAATCTGGGGTTTGCTTTTACATTGCTGTGGACAGGTTGAAGATGTGTAATGGAATTCGATTTGTCTTTCTGAGTTTTTGACATAATTTTGCATTCTTTAGCAGTAGAGACCAATATCAATTGCTGCATTACTTAGTTTCGACCTCTGTTTGGCAAATTTATAAATGGTTTATAAAGAGGAATTAGTAGTTGATCTAATGGAATGTGGATAATAATTAGTAGTTATGAATGAGTTGTTAAAATTAATTTTTGATTTTGATTGAATTTATAAACCATTTATAAATTTGTATCCAAGTGGAGGATAATTGGTGTCTCAAAATTTGATTCACTTTATTGTAACGAGATGATAATCAAATGTCTTGTTAATGAATAATCAATTGTGATGAGAAAAAAAGCAGCTTATCCAAGCAAGCTTAGGAGGAAGTGGCATTGTGCACTTGCCATGCTGATGCCAACATTATTGGCCTTCCTTTCCATCCAAGCAGAAGGCAACCCTTTTCACTGGATACAGTGTAAGCATCACAGCCACAGACAGAAATCATCGACCTAGCTTGGCTCATACACTTCATTCCTACTACTTGAAAACCTGCACGAGCTAGCTGTCTACGCCATTGATCTGCCCTTTCGTGTCTCTCAATCCTGCTAGAACCTTCAAACGCTATAACATTGCGAATTTGCTCTGCAAAATGAAATTTTTCGATCTTTAGCCTCCCTGGGCTAGTTCTCGGGATACTGGCTTCGAGGGAATCAAAAATGGCAGAATAATAATGAAGGGATTCAAGGAATCTCCCGAGAAAGAATGGCCCATTGTGGTTGGCATCTTGTTCAACCACTGTTAAAAGAACTGGATTTAGTTTCTTAATTGTTTGAAGAATGGTCTTTAGGGATCCTCTGCTTTCCTTCACATGCTTGTGCAAATTCAGGATACTATTTACAAACAATGCTTCTCCCTCTCTTAACTCGAGCTTTTCATTGGTTAATACTAACGTCGATACTGGCTCTGCTATCATGTTGAATTCCAAATGAATGCCCAAAGAACTGGCATCTTCAACGAGGCCCTTCAGGCTAATCTCAAGCTCCAGTGGATCTTGGTCTCCAATTATGCCCGTGATCCGAACAAGTTTTGGGGGGCCTTCGGGTCGTGATCCCAAAGTTCTTACTAAAGAAGGCCACTGAAGATTGTGTTCCATTCCAAGATCAATTATGTGCAAAGAGTCTTTCCTCAATGCTGCTTGAGATATAGCATCATTTGCAGCCATGAAGCCAAAAGCAATATACGGAGTCGTCTGGTGTAACAGATCAAAGGCTTCGTTCTTTTCCTCCCTTGTGACCGAAGAGACATCAATGGCATCATTAGAGAATGAACCATCAGCATTCACATTTTGAAGAAGGCATAATCGATTCTTTAATCCCATTGCAAAACAATACGAAACTCTCTGCAAAGAATCGCCCCAAGGGCTCACGCAAGACCAGATTTGGCTTAACATTGTATCAGCAAGTCGTGTGTCCCTGCAACCCACAGCCTCAGCACAAGCTAACAACAATTGCACCAAATGAAGGCCTTGATCAACGACATCCTTTATACTTGGCTCCATGTTCAAACAAAATGCAAGATCGTCGCATGAGCCACACTCTTCCAATTCACCCTCGTTAGTCATCATCATTGGAACATCTCCATCATAGTAGAAACCATCAATCTCTGAAAAATCCTGGAGTCCCTCTTCTGGATACTGATTAAATAGTCCATTTTCGTCTTCTGGTGACTTGTTAGCGTTATCTTTTTCATAGCATTCCACGTTAAAGAAGCTGTCGACGATTTCCTCCACCTCAGAGGTGGCCAATGGAGGAGTGCTATCAAAATGCGGCCAAAGATCCATCTCCTCTAGCAAAATTTCTCCCAATTCTCCTCCTTGTTCTTGCTGCACACGGGCCGCGCAAAATTGTCGAATGGCGGAATCTTGGTTGAGATTCTCATACATGGGAAAAGAAAGCAAACCATTCATGGCTTCCATTGATGATTTTGATGGGAGGGGAGTATATGAATTGAAGCCTTTGAAACTAATTGTGTAAGCAATGTGCATGTCTACTTTTAACCATCTTTAGCAAGAATATTCTCTTTGTTTGAGGTGAGGAACACATCTTCGTGGCGTATTAATATAGTCAATTTCCATCAATAATCTTGCTTGCTTTTCAAGAACTTGGCATCTTTAGTTACAACGCCTTTCACCCTCACACGAAAGCCAAAAAGAAAAGAAGAAAAAATCCAATAAATAAGCCAAAAGTCATAACATATTATGATAATTGACAAGGGATACAACCAATAAACTTAATTCGTTTGGAAAAATAATTGTTTTTCAAGTTTTTGATAAAAAGATGGTCGAGTACACTGGTACGTTTGGTTGGTCTTCTGTTTTTACTTCTACTTGTAGACTAGTTTTTTCTAAAAAAGTTATATTGGGATCCGTTTGATAGGCAAATGTGGAAATGAATTTCAATTTCATGTTAGTTGAAAAATAAAATCCATCAAACACATAAATGCAGCTTAAAGTAGTTGTTCTTTGGAATTCAGTTTTTATTTCCAAATTGCAATCAAACGGCCAAAGTGAAATTCGTTTTTCTCGGATGTTATATTTTTTATGGAATTCGTTGCAATCAAATAGGGTCTTAGATCATCTTTCTTTAAAATATCTTTTAATCAGATAAAATAATTTCAAAAAATTATTCAAATTGCTTAAAAAGTAACTTTTCACTTTTCAAAAACGTTGTCAAACGAGCTTAATGAGCTAGTTGTTTTGTTGGCTATTAATGGGAAGTTAAATGGGCGGTGGGTGAAATGAAAGAGATGTGAATGCAGCCAACATAAATTTGTTGGCACCATAAAGTCGATAATTTAGGAGTTGCCAAATAATTAATTTAATACATAAATACTGGAAATGAATAGGTAGCCGGCATATGAAATAAGGCAATTGGTCTATGAGGAATTTAAGATAATCCCAATGCCTTAAAATTAATTACATAAAATGGTTTTATGTGTTTGTCACAAGCTCGTATTCTATAAGGTCGGCCAAACAAGCAATGAGACAACTTTAGTTGGCCTAGGATTGAGGAAACACTATATTCAATGTTTACTGGAATTTCATTTTTTTTAATAAATAACTGTCATAGTATTTGTTGGCGTCTGATCTGAAAATTCACGTCGAATCACTTGTGGAGCCAGCTTGAAATACTAAAAGAGGACTTTTTACCAAGCCAAATAGGATAATATGAGAGGATGGCCCAAGGCCCCACTCACGCAAATTCCATGTATGACATCGTATGAAAATATTATTATGTCACGATTGCAAAAGTCGTGAAGCCTAAGGCACAGGCCTATGTGGCTTTGCGTCATGATGACTCCGTTATTACCAAATTCTTCAATCAATCAATTATCTTCAAATAGGTCAATGACACACATGCCGACCGATCACGCGTCAACCTATTACTCAAGAAAAAGATCTAGCGAAATTCTGAATGGACTTCCTCTCTTACTCTCTCGCAATTAATATAGCAATAAACACTAACAAAGTTTTATTCACCTTATTCGAGATCGCCTATATGATTTCTTAATCACCATTTCATTTTATTTGTAACTACATCTAGTAGGATATCTAAAAGAAACCCTCCTCCTCATTAAATTTGAGATTGACCCCCAACATTTTCGGTCCACGTGGCGAAGAACAGTTGACCTAATCAATCAATCATAGACCCAAAGAGCAGAAAATATGAAGTAGTTGGAAATTAGTTCAGCTAATTAAATTGAAAACCTCAAAGGTTCATCCTAATTCAAATATGCTAGCTGTATATAACTATATATACCTATACAGGGTTTGTCAAGACAAAAAGTCATATTGATTAGATTCGCCAAAATTTATTTTATTTTTTAAAAAAAAAAAAAATTAAAGAAACATCGAATATGCATAACTTTAAATCGATATGTTTCTAAAATTATGATAAATTACAAGTTTTTCTTTTTCATTTTATTCCGATATTTGGAGAGAGATTTTCTTCATCACCAAATTCTACGACAGAAAAAAGTACAAAATCCCAATTATTCATCGTAAAACAACCATTTAGTGTCATAACGATGGAGGTTAGTCACGTACCTCGTAAGAGTGACCACAATTCCTAAGGATAGTAGGTCAATAGTCATATTTCATTATTCGGTAACAATAAATCGGAGATTACAAAGAGCATGTGAGGTCACAATATTAAGCGTTTTATAAGAATCGAAAACACGTTCACAATAAATATTTAACTAATCAAAAATTGCGATCATTAAACACTTACACGGGTTGAAAGGTCAAAGATAGCTGGGTCTTTCATTTGACCTTCTCGAAGATGGGCACCTTGTGAACCATTTAATCGACTAAGCCAGGTGGCATAAAGAGTCTTTCTCGATGCACGTTTCGTCAACATGCTTCATTTTTTGCAGAGTTCAATTTTTCCATACGGTCGACCGACATGTTCTTGATAAACAAAATGATTAATCTGCTTTAATGTAGGATTATTTTTGGTGAGAATAAATATTCTTTTCAACTTTTGCAAATTTTCCCTTTTGCAAACGGATAGGCCCAAGTTGTCCCGACTCAATCTAATGGTGGGCCAGCTGTTTTTGAGTTGAATTAGGCCCAGCATATTGTGCTTTGGGCTTTCTAATTTTGTATGTGGAAATTATACTCATCACTTATTATTTGAAAAAAAAATAAATTCATGTTTTACTTCGAAAATATAGTAAAATGAAAAAAGAATGAATCGCTTCACTCATTCTAGGCAAATCAATTGTGAATTGAATAGATGCCACCAAACACATTCCTTATTATTTTTAAATAGATAATCAATTATATGCAATTTTCCCCCAAATCATGTCCCTTCCCATGGTTTTTGAATCTAAATATCCTAATTCCCGTCGGTTCGTATTTATTCCAAAAAACCTCCATCCAGAACACTCTCAAGAAATCAAAGAATCAGACCTCACCGATCCTCACCTAGATTTACATCACTACTGTCTGTATCAAAATATATTACAAAATCATTATTTGATCATCAATACAAGCGTGTATGGTTTATTTGCCAATATATAAACCCTAATCACGCTTATATCACCACATTCAAACAAATCGAAGCCTTCTTTTTACAGTAATCGTTGTTATTTCAAACTTCATCTACAATATGTCATATTATCAAAGTTGAAGTTATCGAGTGATGTTGTACATAGTTATTCTTGGATCGTGTGTTGCAATATACAACCATAAGTATGAAACTGATCGATAAACGTAGCCTTAACACAGAGACATCCCACGAGCAATGATACGGTAATTATGAAATTGAATATTAATATTATGAAACCCAAAATATTGTGGTAATCAAATAATGTCTGAAAATAATCTTTTCCACTTATGGATTACAATATACGGTCATCCATCCTAAAAAAATGAAATCTATTTTACCCCAGCATCCATATATCCACATGCCAAGATGAAACATAATAATTATTCACAGGCGAAATGGGAAATTAGAATTTGATTTGAAATACCATATTTACATACAAAAGCTAAGTCGTAGTTTCATGAATTGTGAAATCAAAATGACGAGAAATGTGAATCATGAGTATAGATTTGGTTGTTTTTCGAATTGACATACAAATAATTGCAGCATATTCTCGAACCATGAATTAGATATGACTATAATTTATGAAATGATTGCATTTACCAATTGGAAATACTAAGATCAGATTATGGATTTTTGTAGCAGAGACAACTTCTCGATGGCTGGACAATAAAGCAAGAATAGAAGGACAATCAGCTCCACAGGAAAATGAGGATATGTTTTGCCAAAAATCATGCTTTTTTGAATTTTGCAATGTGTTTTGAAAGGGCTTTAATGTTTATAATCTGCTTTGGATGTTGGAATCCTTGAGAAATTTATAATTCGATTGACAAGACTTTTATTTTTGCTTAT
>CAIGRO010177519.1:0-16360 GCA_903798355.1 Fraxinus baroniana
TATAGATTGGGCTGGACAAAATTTGAATTGTATTAATTAGTTTGGGCTTTATCTTTGGGCTGAGATAACTAAAAAAAAAAAAAATTGAGTCAAAAAAAAAAATTTAGCCCAATAGCCCAGGGTGGGCCTGGGCCTGTGCCCACCCTCAGCCTTGAAAGGCTCCGCCCCTGTCACGGTTTGATGAGGGTGCATCTTTCTTGTTTCCTGTCCAATTATCCGGATTTTCTTGTAAGTATGGATGGAGGTTACTTTGGATGTAGGTTGCTATAAGTTTGTATAGTTGGTTTTTGATGATATTCCTATGACTGGTTGAACCAATGACTCAAATTCTGATTTACGAGGATATGGGAAATGAGGTTGGATGACTAGTATCACTAAAGTGTAGAGATGCAAAAACAAAATTTTCGGCGACCAAATCTTGAACAAGGTTTTGGCGTTGTGCATATATTCTCTACAGATACCTCCAAAAGTTAACTGCACAAGTATTTTTCAATAGATTTTTCTCTTTGAACGCTTGACAACATTTAACCTTGGTATATCATTTTAGGAAAACTCAGATTATGTCCTGTCCAATAAGGCAATCTTGGTGAAGAACGATCTGTTCTTCTCATTCCAAATGCATTTTTAATGGTGAAAGTGTCGACAAGATGTTGTCTTCTCAATACCAGTTTCCAAGCTTCTGAATGTGGTGAATATCTGTTGTAGCTTGAAACATACAGTAAGAAATGGAAAGTAGAGGCATAATGAACTGAAAAATATTGTCAGCTGCCTCTATAGTAGTAATGCATGCGAAGTCTTTTCTAGGAAAAATTCAGTTCTCTTCTCTTCCCTAGTAGAAGGTTTGAAGTCATGCTGAGTTGTATTGCCTCACAGAGGAAGGCAGGGGATGAAAAGTTTCTGGCTTTTTAAGGTGTCTATTCTTTAGAAAAGTACAAGCTTTGAAGGGAAAAGAGTGTTCAGGGTCCTGGATGGGCTAAGATATTCTATATCATGAGGTTGCTAGATAAGTCTTTTCTTTCTTTCTTTTTTTCTTCTTACTCATTCTTGAGTTTTTTCAAAGTAAACTTCAAATTGATTTTCTAAAACAGAGGTGTAGTACTTGAAGGCTCATCACGGAGTAGAAAAGGGGGTGAGAGTGTTCACAGTGTAAATTGATTGAGGAACCATGTTTGCTTGCATATGTGATACATTCAGATACACACTGGATTGCCATTTAGAGGCCTGATGACTGTCTTCCAGAACTGTGTTTATTCAACTACGGGCTTTATAATTTTTTCAGACATTTGAGTATATTCTCTTCCTCGTAGATTCTAGAAGTATTGATAGCATCTTGAAAATAGAAATGTATGGCAAATTGTATTTTGGAGAATAGAAGCGATCAAGTTCATTTATTATAACTGAATACCATGTCCACATTTATTTTTTTCCTTCTTTTCCCTATAAATTTAGGGGATAGTCAAATTTTATCGCCTTCACAAAACGAGTGAACTTCTTGATTAGTATTGATGAGAAGGCATAGTATTTTTTTTTTTTTGATGTACTTTTTAGAGTAATCAGGCTGTTCAATTATTGTTATTCAAGGTTTAACTTCCTCCACATCCCTTTCTTTGCATATGCTCAATAATTTTTGAGGGCTTGTACAATTGTCTGTATTTTTTATTAACCTAAACAAGGGAGATACGACTAGGGCTAACAGTGGCTTGTTTAGTAATATAGTTTTAAGGAGAATGTGACTTCCCAAATCTGCTGACCATCCTCTATTAGAAATCACTCCTGGGTATATATAGGTCCTATGAGAAAGAATATTTGTTGGGCTAGATTCCCACCTGTGCCCGTCTATTACTCGCCTTCTCCTAAAATGAGGCCACCATTATTGACCTTGTCTTTAAGCCTAAGACTTGAATAGTCCGGTCTTGAATAATGGACTTCATTTATTCTTGATTTAAGCTTAGAAGCCTGTTTATTTAGACTTCTCGGGTTGACAACTAGAATTCTAGCTTGTTGGTTGAGTCAAGAGATTTCCTTTAGTGAATTTTATATATTTCAATATACCTTCTGAGTTAATAGGCGTTTCTTTTTATACTAGGATTTTGTTTAGGTATTCTTTTGAATTCTTTTAACTATTATTTCCCTTTAATTTTTATTACTTACAAACGCTTTCTGGCCTGAAATAACTTCTTTTTCTACATAATCAGGCTGGCAAAACTTTAAGTTTTCGGAAATGGCAAGCTGCTTTTTCTCCAGAAGGTCACCTCGATATAGGCAAAACACTGGGTCGAATTCAACGTGGGGTAAGATTCTCCTTTTTTATTAAAAAATGCTACTTGTTTCCACCATGTTTGATCATCCAAAAGTGAATATAATCTGATCAAGACTATTTTGGTTGATAATCAGTCATCTGGTTTTTCTTGGTTTTGTGATATTCTATACTGTATTTATAGCTGTACTGTGTACACGTGCTTTCTTGTCTTTGTCTGCGTTTCTTATCAAAGGGATTCTTTTATCAGTTTTAGATTTTTTTACCCCTTTTGGAGTGACCATCTGAGCTTCATTAAATTTGATAAAAAACTTTCTTTCTCATGTCTTGGATCAGCCACCATACCACATTATTAGATCTTCCATAAGCACAATAGAGTATTCCAAGTGCTTGTTTGGATAAAATAATAAGTTGCTGAAATTATTATGTGATAGAAACGAGTGGTAGATAAGTGGGTAATAGTTGTTGGTTCTACGAAGTGTGCGGTTAAAATTAATATTTGACTTGGACCATTAAAATATAAGGACATTATAATATCCCAAACATGCACTAATATCAATTTTGAAACTAATGATTATCATAATTTATTTGTGGTGAATAGGGGATCCACCCATCAATTAGAGGTGAAGTTTGGGAATTTTTACTGGGTTGTTATGATCCTAAGAGTACTTTTGATGAACGAGATGAAATACGGCAGCAACGAAGGTAATCTGGTCTTTATTTCATTTACTGCAATGAACAACATTCAGGTTAGCTTCATAGCATATTCAAATGAAAGACGTTATCTTGATCATTACTAACCAGAACAAATTCGTTCATTGCTGTAAAAGAAGCATTTTTAGCTGTATTAATAAGTGTGTACATGGTGATGATAAGATTGTCTGTCAGTTTGAAGGTTGTGGCATGGATGTATTATGGAGAGCTTTTACTTTTGTCTGTGAAGTTGCATGATTTAGTTTGTTCGCCGCTGCATTCTCCTAATAACCTATAAATCTATTGAAGATATAATAAAATATTCAGAGGATAGACTTGATATCTATATTTTTTGAGGGACACTTTTTGTTTCTCTTGTACTGAGTAGTGGAAAGCATTTTAGAATTGTTTGTCTGCATCATCTGAAGCGTACAGTTCCTTTTAGTCTCCATCCATCCCTCTCTACACAACCTGCAAGATAAAAAAGGTGGTGACTGGAAAATGCAATTGGGTGTGTGGGGGAGAGGTTGGAAAAAGAATAATAATCCTTGAGTTTTTCAGATAGACTATTTTTCCAAGGTATAAGATCAATTATACAGTTTGATACTTTGTCAAAATAATTCCTAACTTATATTCCTGTTGTTCTGTTTCTCAATTTGGTCTAATATTTTAATATTTAAAATTTTAAGAATTATAAACACTGCTGCCTTTTCAGAACTGGTGATGTTAAATATATGTAAATTATTTTTTGATTCCTTGCTTATACTTCAGAGTTCAGTATGCTGTGTTAAAAGACGAGTGTCGGATAATGTTTCCCTTGATTGGAAGTGGTAAATTTATCACTGCACCAGTAATTACGGAAGAAGGCGAACCTATTTATGATCCTCTTGTACTTCAAGAGACAAATGTTGGCAAAGTACCTACGTCTTCTGCTAAGAAAATGGGTAATTGTGGAACCCTGAACTTTCTTTCATATTACATTGCCAACCCGGGGGGATAACGACCAATTTTTTGCTTCACATAACTTATTAATTTGTTAAATCCTGCAATAACAGAGGCTTTCAACGGTTCTGAAACGGTAAAAGAACCAAATACTCACTGTACTACGAGCAAGAAAGAAATTCAGTGGAAACTTACCTTACATCAAATAGGTGCGTAACTTGTGTAAACTAAACGTGTTCTTATGCTTATTCTGTAACATTTTCCTCTGGTGGTCAGTGGCAGAGCAAGTTATTTGCTTAGTTTATTGCTCAATTCAACATATATGTTAGAGATTCGCAAACTGATTAATGTCCCATTTTGAAATGCTTATTTGAGTTTGTACAAGATCTCACCATAAATTTGGTGTCATATGGAACTTCCCCACCATGTTTCATGAATCACCTCTTATAGCAATAGTTATAGTGTGTGTCTGTTTCATTAATGTCTTAAAACTTTCTGCAAATTTAACTTGCTGAGGGGTATAATAAGAAACTTGGTGAATTGATTTTTTTGTGAAGAGAAGACAACACGAGAAACAATTATATTGTAACCCATAACAAACTGTGGGAGAGGATAGTATGTTTTATCTCATTAGTTGGAAATATGTCATAATATCCTATTTTCTGTTTCTTTTTTGAGTCCTAGTTTGTGAACTTTTATTCTTGGTTTTTTATTTGTTCCAGGTCTAGATGTGGTCCGAACTGACAGGACACTAGTGTTTTATGAGAAGCAAGAAAATTTGTCAAAACTTTGGGATATTCTGTCTGTTTATGCCTGGTTTGATAAAGATGTTGGCTACTGCCAAGGTGGGTAACAAAATTAAATTCTTTTCAGGCATTAGGTCTCACTTAACTCCTTTATCTGCTTCAGTTGTGTATACCTGAATTTGGTAGATAATTATGGATCCAGGTGTTCAAAACGTTATAATTTAAAAATTGTTTCTTCTGTACATTTCCTTTAATATAATTAACTTTCATCCTTAATGTGGAAAGCACAGCTTTGTCAGTTCTGATGACAGCCCCTTCTCTGGATGACCAATTGCAGAATTGGTCAAATGTCAGATCCAATAGCACATAGATATGTAGCTTGTGGTCTGCCATTCAAAATAATAACGTCTAAATTCAAGAACAATTTATCTAGGGAAGCAAATTTACATTTACATTCTTGTTTATGCAATATCACGTGATCCACTTAATCCAGTTTGATTTTGAATTCTTGGAGTCAGAATGGAAATAGTCAAAGTTTACATTATTGTTAGGTGCTGAAAAATGATCACAAACTAAATTTGCTTCCATGTTCCTCTGGGCTTGATCTACTAACAAACCATGGACTTTCTAGAATTCTTCACCACTTTATATGATGTTATCTTAGATTATCAGATCATTTGGAACTAGATCTATATCCAGTAATCACATAATGGTGCTTATTCTGAAATTAATTGAGCAGGAATGAGTGATCTTTGCTCCCCTATGATAATGCTACTTGAAGAAGAAGCAGATGCATTTTGGTGCTTTGAACGTTTGATGCGCAGATTGGTACCATTTTTTTAATCTATTTCCCCTCTTTTATAAGCACTCTAAACGTTATGCTTTCCAATTTTCATGTGTGAATCTCGTGATGTAAGGATTTTATCTCTGTAACAAACTTATTATGTGAATCTAGAAACTTATTCCTAGTCTTTCCTGTACTAGCAAACTTTTCTGAAAGTTTCTCTTCATTCAATTTGACTTTTTCTTGACAACCAAAATGTTCTCTATTCCCTGTTCTTCGAAGGAAAATTGTGTTTGAACCTTGTCCTCGTACTATGTGATGCTCAGGTGTAATAAAAGCTTCATTTCAGCTTAGCCTGGAATATAATAAAATTGTTTACACATAAAACAACTCTTACACGTATCTGACATGAATGTGAAAAATCGTGACCTCGATGAGCTCTTCTTTTGCTTCAATTGTGGCCCATGTACCTTCAAGAAGAAACTAGTTGACTTTCTATTGCCTTTCTATCATCATGCAAGACCTATATCTGTGCAATAAAATTTGAGAGAAGTGCTTGTTTGGATTTCATTATAAGTACTTTATAATTTAATAGTCAAAACGTCAAATTTTAATTTTAACCACATATTTCATAGGATCCACAACACCTAATCACTTATCCACCGCTTATTTCTATCACATTATAATTTTTAGTAACTTATAATGAAATCCAAACAATCACAAAGTCTAAAAAGTTTGATTACTAAGTTGTGTCCTATTTCAGATATACTTTTTGACTGATATCATCTATTATATAAAATTCCTGCTCAATGCCCATGAATTTACATGTAAGTGCATTGCGATTTTATATTTTTTAAGCACCAGTTGGAACTAATCCCATGGAAATGCTATTTTTGAAAATATCATGGGCATAAAATATTTCTCTTTGACCTCTTAATCTTTGCAACTGTCGACCGAGACATATTTTTCTCTTTCTGGTTCTCGTTTGAAAAAGAGGCAGCAATAATTGTCTTTTATATTTATTTTTTATCCCTGGCAATTTTACTTTTGTCAGCCCCAGAGATATTGGTGTTCTTCTTTTAAGGTGGTATTATTGGAACTGACATAAATTTGGGTTGAAAATATTTACAGTGAGATCAAGGTTCCTCAACTCGGACATCTATCCTCAATTGCATCTATATGCCCAAATAAATGGAAATTAGAGTAAATGTATTTTCTGATATTATATTATTGCTGGAGAAAATTCTTGTTGGAGGCCTGTCCTTTAGGGTAACGGTGACTAAGAAGCAAGGAGAAATGCCAAGTTTTAAAAATTCAGAAATTAGAAGGAAGCTGGTAATCATATCCTATAATAAAGAAACTTGATTTAATAATATGCTAAATTTGACCTTAATGGCCAAAAGAGCTGAAGAATGGAAGAAGATGGTTTTTGCATTGATTTACTTATCATGGTTTGTGGTTTAGGATTTATTTCTTAATTGAAATTCATTCAAATATTTGAAATCATACCTTTGAATTCTGATAGTCTTTTATTTGCTTTGCAATTTGTCTGCCTATTTCCGTTTGTGAAAGAAATATCTTATTCTCCATATCGCATTATAAAGTTCTTACTTCTTAGGAGATATAATTTTTGTCTGATATTTGCTATTCCTATTGCAAATTATGTTTCAGCTTCTTATGATAGTTGTTATTTGAAATTTTAAAGCGAGGAAATTTCAGATGCACCGAGAGATCTGTAGGAGTGGAAACACAGCTCAGCAATCTAGCTTCAATAACGCAAGTTATTGACCCTAAACTTCATCAGCACTTGGGTATAGTCTCTACCCATTGTTTTTGCACATTATCTGTCATTTTATTCTCCTTTACGTATATAGTCAAATGTCTGTAAGATGGATGTAGTTGTCTACTTGTATTATCACAAATAACTATCATCTTTAAGTCAATGTCAACAAGCAAGATTTGTTGTTAAAACGTGATCTTTCCAATTGTTAGTGCATCACTGGATTAACATCTTTTTGTTAGACTTGCATTGAAATTGTTTGTGATTTAGTCTTTATTGTAAACATTCCTATGCATTTTGATTACCTAAGATACAAAAACACATTACCTATCAACAAGGATGTTGATGTTTTTCCTACCGTTTGTTAAATTTCCGCAAGTTCTCTGTAAAATAAAAAAATACACAAAACAAAAGGTAAAATCCTTGTTGATGCTGATGGATAAATGCTAATTAAAAGTCTCTGCATTGTAGATGTGTTCTTGCTTATTTCCTCCTTATTTATTCTAGTTTCTCATTTGAGAAAGTAACAGAGGTATTATTTCTTTTCTTGGGAACAGAAACCCTTGGTGGAGGCGATTATCTGTTTGCTTTCAGAATGCTTATGGTTTTGTTTCGTCGAGAGTTCTCTTTTGGTGATTCATTATACCTTTGGGAGGTAATGTCTGCATCCACTGACCTTGGCTAATGCACCAATTACTTTCTTCATCATGCTTCAGTACTGTCATTTATTTATCTTGGTCAATGCAACAGACATTGGTGTCAGTTAATGTTCGTTTTCAGATGATATTTTTTTTCACGCTTTAATGTGTTTTTTGTCTTAAAAATTTGTTGACAACATCTGTCTGTTATTATCAGCATGTATTTCTTGGTATGAGTAGTAAGTTCTATTGTTCCTAATTCTCTGTTTGTTTTCTCCTTGCTTTAACAGATGATGTGGGCCCTGGAGTATGATCCTGACTTATTTATCATGTACGAGGACCCTGAACTAGCTGGTGAAAAATCAGGTGGATCTAAAGGAAAAGCAAAGTCGATTCGCCAGTGTGGAAAGTATGAAAGAGAAAACATGAAAAGTGGAGGCAAAAGTGCTGAGGCTCCTCTCCCAATTTCTGTTTTTCTTGTAGCTAGTGTTCTGAAAGATAAGAGTACCAAGTTGTTGACTGAAGCTCGAGGACTAGATGACGTTGTTAAGGTTAACTTGATGATTCCATAAATTTAACGCTTTACTTTCCAAGATAAATATTTTAATGAGCTAGAGAACGCAGATCAAAATCATTATTCCAGATGATATTGGTTTTTAATCTCATGCTGATGGTTACTTTTCAGACTCGTAAAACTAATCTAGTTTAAAACAACAAAAAGTTGTTCATCAGTAACAAAATGGTTTATGATGCAATTGATTAATTTGGTTCACTTTGGATATAGTGGAAATTTCCTAATGGTTGTCAGCAGACTTTTCTGGTGTTCTCTGTTGAGACTATAATCTTTGTTTCTTATATTGCGCTCTCTTTTCCTTTTTACTCACAGAGGCTATTACCCTCCAAGCTGTGGATATGATCTTCTTTTCCTCTACTTCATTAGATTTTATGCGAGCTTATATCATAGAAAATGATTCCAAACTACATAACTTTATGACATTTTTTTCGACATATTCCTGTGGCTCTACCTTTTTGCTATGATGCTCGGCTAATTGGAGTCTTTTCACATTGAAATTCTCAGATATTGAATGACATTACGGGAGACCTTGATGCCAAGAAAGCTTGCGTTGGTGCCCTGAAACTTCACAAGAAATATCTGAAAAAGGTAAGATTATATCCTCCTATTTATGCTGCAAACTAGTAGAAATGCCGCCTTCATCATTCTATTGTCATTGCTTAGTTTTTGTTATTCATCGTGCTGGGATTTCTCCCAGGTTCTTCTATAAAATGCATCCAAACGTGAGCATGATCTTTCTAGCAACAACCTTAATGAGTTTTATATAGCAAGTTTTTTTTGTGTTCTTTGCAACCCTCATCAGTTCCATTTCGACTTCCTTGCAGGCAAAAAATACATAGCAACGGAGGAAATGTTCCCAAGAGGTACTTAAATTTATGGCATTATCAGGGAACAGCCGATGATTCATTCTGCGACCTGATGAACAAGCCAGTCGTATATTAACGATGCTGATCTGATCTGATCTGACCAGAGTTAACATCTGTACTGTTCTTGGGAGCATAGCATGCTATTGTTGTATGTGAAATTACAATTCATTCCATGCTTACTATCTATCTATAAACTTCTAACAGAGATTTGTAATTTTGTATTGCCAATGCATCCTGTAATTGTTGAATATAGAAAGGAAAATGTATGTACAAAATTTGATTTTTCAAAATAAAGTGATTAATAAGAATCGGTACCATTTGGCAGCAGACTTGAGAAGCAGTAAAAGAGAGAAGATTTTACTTTTAGCTTCTCCTGTTATAAATAATTAAAATACCAATTTTAATCGTAATTAATCAAATTAATTCCTTTTCTATATGGAACAGAATAAGCATTACGCAAGAGTAGATAACGCTTTCCATGGCATGATTACTGTCATAACTGTTCTTCTTTTCAACATTAAAAGTGAAAATCAGCGTCAGTCAAGGAGAGTGAAAATCGGCGGAGATCCTGTGGTGTTTGTATGAACGATCACCTACCAATGCCCGGTGAGAGAACACACGGTGCATGAGGGAATTTGGCATGCATGGTATAAAAGAGCCATAAATTTGTATAGCTGATTCAACACCATTCTCTTCCTCTAATTTCAGCTATTCTTGCGGGATGAGTGAGGAATAGACATGGATTCAGATTCTAAAGAAAATGTTGGTTTTCTAGGATGGAAATTGGAATCTTTGATGGAGTTGGAGAGGACGACTTTATTGAACTAGAATAAGGAGTCCGCTACCACCTAAATTATGAGCTTTGATAAGGTAGTTGATCTATAATTGTTCAAATGGGTCTTCAAACTTCCATTTATTGCACTCATATCCTCGACTTCTCATCAACAAATTTTGTACAACATGCTGTCAAATCAACTAGACAAACCCGATACTGAAAAGGTAAAATGATCCAAATTGTATACAATACCACAATTTGATAGAATCACACTAAGATCACTATAAGATAAAGTACAAGTGCAAAATTTGAAAGCGAACGATTTGGCGTTGGTTTCCATAATCTCTTTTCCAATGATGAATGCATAATAGCACAACTAGTCAAATGATTGGAAGTTCATAATGTTCTTCCACAAAAAAACCTTGTTGTGGACCTTTACACAATAAACTTATTTTCTACTTATAGCTTTTGTTTTTAGCTAGTATTCCTTTGTTCTTACAAATTTCATTTGATTTTAATATTTTATATTATTATTTACTAGGATCTCACAATCCTCGATCCGATCCAAAATTACGATCCTAACAATCTTGGTTGGGAGTAAGGGAGAAATGATCTACTTATGTTGAGCAACATAGACATGACACACAACTGTTGCTTAGCATAAATCTGATTCAAGAAATAGATTCCTGAAAGAGTTCTTATGCCACAAGAAAAGAGTAGAGCAAGAGATGAAAAACCTATGCTACACTTGTAACTGATGAACAGGATTACATTTTTTTAAACTTACATCGATTTAAGTAAGTCTGTTGAATTTAATTCTAACCAGCCGATAGTTTGTTCTCACATGCATAGGACCAAAGTGAGTCGATCACGCAACAGTTGTCTCCTCTAAGATGCTGATATCTTCGACTAACTCAGCTTTTGGTTCCAAATCTATGAACTGGTTCGACTTGCTAGCTAGGAGTGAGATGCTGACCCTACCCTCACGTTTTATATAATCAGCAACAGCTTTCATTTCTTCCAGCGAGATGTATATGTACTTTCCTCGATCATCCATCACCCCGGATAGTCTTCCTGTTAAAGACACAATCACATTTTTAGTAATTGCCAGAGTAAAAAAGATCAGTTTAATGTTTACTTGTATAACTTCCAGGATATGACAAGATAAACTTAAATCTCTTGCAGATTTTAACAATACATGGAACAATGTAAAGCACATATTGAGGGAGGAAATGGGGAGGGGGCCCCAGAGGGGTGTCTAGAAAAAGTCTTTAGGTAAAATGATAAAGGCTAGGACACGACAATTTTTAACCTGAATAGTGCATACACATATCCGAGGACTTGAAAAGTAGGGGTCGTGCATTTCAGCCAGCCACTGGTGTTCAATAATAAGCCATACAGAAGAAGGAACAGATTATAGATCAACATCGGTTAAGATTTCTTTTGAATGATAGAACCTCATCTGGATAAAATTTGCACATGCACTTAATATTCCTGATCCTTGTGAACAATATTGCAAATCTCATTATAATTCATTACTATGCTTTAATATATGTGATCAAACCTTTAGTCTTTTGGTGATTAAAATTTAAAACCCTGAACTATTAGTTCAAACCCTTTTTAAGTCAAAATATAACCTCATCACTAAGTGATTAAAATATCATGCTGTATTTTTGGACTAATATGCACAAAAATCAAACCATTTCGGTTGAGAAGATAAAATTGCTACAAAATGTAGGGCACGCATACCAGAAGGGAACGAAATCGTACCCATATTTTCTAATGAGGTTATCCGATTGATACAATCCTGCATCAACCAAAATCCATATTGAATGAGAATAGGAGCGACCAAAGATTAATATAGTAGTAAAAAATCCAACAAAGAGTAAGATGTTGGAACAATTTTGAAATAAATACAAATGTGAACATTTTCTGTCCATTCATCCTCGACAAGGAAAATAATTTCATTACCCAAATCAGATCACCATATCTCTATTGTAGACACTGAGAGAAGGGTGAGAAAAAGCATGTAGGAGCTACCTGAGTCCGTAACTTAAATTCTGCAGCAATATCTTCCAGAGGAACGCATTTGTGCTTCTGCAATAAAATGGAAAATATTAAGATCATAACCACATTAGCAGCTCCTCTTTCAGTCCATATGTTATTATTGGATTGGAATTGCTGAACACACAAGTCCCTTCTTCAATGTCTATAGCACGTCTTTGAAAAGCTGAATTAATAAATCATGTACCACAGAGATATTAAAGAGAAACACAATTTCTTAGCCACGGAACAGGGAAACTTGACATCCAGATTAAAAAAAAAAAATAAATCAAACGAGCAATTAAGCAGATAGAAAATATAGTTTTGAACAGAAAAAAAAACCGAGGTCCCACTGAATTTACCTTGATGTATTCCACAAAATCAAAGAGCAAACCCTGGCTTCCATCTTGCACCTCATTTTCTGTTGTACCTTCAGCATCAACTGAAAATTCCCCTTTCCACTTGTCAAACTCCAAGGCAGCAGCTGCTTCTTCCTCAGCTTTTCGAGCTTTGGCTTCTTCTTCCTAGATAAATTATATCCACATCTTTTAATGGGGCATATAACAGTCCAATACTTCAAAATATACAAGAAATCTATGTTAACCAACCAGCATCCTCTCTCGAGCTTCATGCTCTTCATCCTTCTTCCTCCTCATCTCATCGTAATGGTCTTGTTTTGTTCGCCTTGACTCACGAGAAGCCTCTGCGGCCTTTAAAAACAGTCATAAAGATATATAAGTTACACTCCCAAAATAGAGAAATAAATAGGAGCTTCATACGACACCCATTGACTGAAAAATGATTTAAAAATAAAGAATGTCAGTCTCTAGTGGACTCCAGCAGTTTTTCAATCTAGATTTAATCAAAAAGGTGTACTAGACTGTTGGTCTTCAGAAAATAGGAGTCAGCTCAATGGCCCATAGTCATAGACAAACCAGATATAAGCATGGAGTACAATAAAATAGAAAACATCAAAAAAGGGAAAAGAATCACCTGCCGTTGTGCTTCACGCTCCTGTCGTTTCTTTTCCCTTTTCTTTGACGCTTTAGCAGCATAATATCCATCTCCAGGTTCTTCATCGTCAGTTCCATCAGCAGTTTCTACATTCATGAAAAATTAAAAGGACTTCAAATTCTACATAAGATATTGATCTTTGAGGGTGAGGGGGGGACAATAAAAAATAAAAATAGCACAAGTCTACGCCTTCCAGGTTGAAAATTTTTATATTCCCAGATGAAGGTAATTTCTGGAAAATTTATTGGACAGGATCACATGCCATCAATAGAGAAATGCAGTTGCTACATACATAGATCTATTTTCTCAAACAATGAAAATGCAGTCAATGGCATAATTAGTTAAATTCATATAGAATACGACATCAAATGCCTTAATGGATTGGTTGGTACGGCTTAGGAAAGGGAATAAAGTTTTTTCTTGAGGGATGGTGTGAGGGGCAAGCAAAATGCACGTGAATGCAGAATAAAAGAAAGATGGCCTATTTAATTCATCCAGGAAATCCAGACCCTGGGTTTCTAGAAAAGCAGCTCGTCAATCTCCAGGCAGGAATCTCTGAGCATTGGCTTTTCCACTTCTCTCTCTCCACTCTAACGACATCAAACAATAAGGACGTACTCACATTGCCTTCCAGCATTGAAGCAACTCCTTCACCTTAGCAAGCATCAGAGGTTTACTCCAAACAAGTTCGAAATAGGACACCTTAGTTTGAATGCCATTTCACAATGCAAAGGCAGAAGGAACAAATTTACAATGACATGTACAAAATCAAAATTCCAACTCGCATATGCATTTTTCCTGTTTTCCCCAGGTCCAGAGAAGTTATACCAAGACGCTTTCTAACTGAATAATTTAGTATGTGTTGCTTAACGTGAGAAAACTTAAGACCAAAAAAACCAAAAACGAATAATAGTAAACTCATTGCAGAAAATGCTACCAATCTCACTGGAGAAGGTCCAATTCCGCTAAAGTTTTATAACTGCTTGATAACAACACTAGAATCGTAGTAGAATTTCGCTTCAAAATAAAAGAAATACAAAAGTAGAAACAACCTTCTTCAGTCGCCACGGCCGACGATGTGCTGGCAACAGAAGAAGCTGCCGCCCGCCTGCGCATTCGGCGCGTACCAGTTGCCCTGACCACTCTTTCCTCTTGTACAGCCTAATTTATACATCAAAACAAAACGAATCAAAATACAATTTATTTTTCTTATTAACGTATATCACCCCCATGATTCTGTTGAATCAATTCTAAAGACCTAAAAATCTAAATAATAATAATAATTGCAAATATTACGATTAGCTGAGCTTCAATGTAAGGCTGCAAAGAAGAAATTAGACCTGAGTTTCTTCTTCGTGCTGATCGGAAGAGTGAGAATCGACGCGGCGTTTCCATAAATAAAGCGGAATTAAACATAAAAGAAGCATCACCATCAGTAATCCCACGAATATGTCCTCCATTTTTCCAGTAAAATTTGATTGCTAATACACAAGACGATCCTTCCAGTGAAATTAATCGAATCTGCAACAGCGATAAGGCAAAATTGACTGATTCGTAAAAAACGATCAATTAAAATCCTCTCAATGTTTAGGATTTTTTGCGTTTTTTTCTTTCTTTTTTTTTGCCGCGTAGGGGGCGTCGCAGTATCTATTCCGTAACGTGTTCATGGTTGGAATTGTAAATGGGCCGAGCCGCTCACAACTCGCGGGCTTAACTTATCCCAACTCGGTCTTGAATCGTTGTTCTCTATTGGGATGAGTCATCAATCAAGTCGAGATCAATATTTTAAGAATTAATCTACATTTTTAGGATTAATCTACTTGTACGTAAATGTACATATAGAGATTCACATAATGTGAGTGTGGTGAGACAACGACACCATATAGATTCACATAATGTGAATGGAGTATCGTGGACCCCACCCCAGTTTGGCTATTGAGGTCCACAAGTTGACTCATCTAGAGCTAATGGGTCGGATCATTTTTGACTTATTTATGATTTCTTTTAGAAAAACAATCGACTTGTGAGCTCATGAATAGAGTTGGATTCGTGTCCTAGTCGAATTGAACTCTATGCATATAAGAGTTGAGTCGATTTATTTATATAGGTTAGTTGCTTCTTCGCAATCCACTATTATCTATCCCCTTGCAATTCAAACATCAAACTTGAATTTTGTTTATACATTTTTTAAGATACAATATTGATATATATATTTATCTACTATTCATTTCCATTATTTCAATTTATAACGAGAGAAATAGTATTCTTTTGAAAAATGTGTGGTTAAAAAAAATTTAAATTTACATATCATATTATTTTATTGAAAAAAATGTAATTGATAAGAAGAGAGAAAAATAAATTTTAATTTAATGGGGCCAAGTTAAATATTACATATTTACCATTTTATTTTAATTTTGTTATCTTATGAAGCTGATTGATAATTTACATAAGTGTGTATGGTAAAACGTAGGGCTGCACAAACAAAAAAAGGGGGGACTGCAAACCAAATCGAAACCATTAGTTTGGTTCCAGGTGAACTTGCGATTTTTTTTCTCTCAAATCGAACCAAACCATCAAAATGGTTTGGTTTAAGTTTCGATTTTAAAAAATCGCTCAAAACCGTACCAAACAATTTTTTTAATTTTTAATTAAAAATAATAATTTTATTAAATTATAAATTTTATAGTTTTCAAGGAAAAAATATCAATTTACAGTTGGAAATATATCCTTATTATTATTTTTGTCGTCGTCATTATTGTTGTTTTTGTCACTATTTGACCATGCTACAGGTTAAATGAGCGGCTTGTGGTGCTTTTTCAACCCTACTCGAAGGCTCTATCGTCCATTGCACCACCACATAAAATATTCATGACATCACACATTTTTCTTTATTCGTCCATTCCAGTCACATCCCAATTACTCGCTTCTCCTTATATTAGAAACCATTGATATTTTTCTATAAAACCCTCCTGCTTCCGCTTCAATACAAGCATAATGCTAAAAACTGCGGAACTAGTAAATTGTGGAATCATCTCACACAGTTGTAAAAGAAGTATCCATATATGGTTCAAAATAAAAGCAAAAAAGAATGTTAGTTGTCCCATTTTCTAACCATAAATTAGTGGTGGCAACGAGTCGAGCCGAAAAAAAAAAGCTCGAGCCGAGCCCGAGCTTTTTTGGACCGAGCTTCTTTCGACCTGAGCCGAGCCGGGCCCAACCAAAAAAACGAAGCTCGGCCCGAGCTTTTG
>CAIGRO010177561.1:0-17825 GCA_903798355.1 Fraxinus baroniana
TAGGTAACTTGTTGAAGTCCCATATTTCATGGTTTCTCACAAGTCTGAGGGTGAAATGGTGTACAAGGAGGTTGCTTGCCCACACTATTCGAAGAGCACTACAAGTCCAAAGTCGTTGCATTGGTACCTCTTCGCAATCATCCATTCGGGGAAGTTTCGTTATTCCTTTTTCCTTTAGCTTGTTGTTTTTCACATTGAGAACAATGTGTGGATTAAGTTTGGAGGACAAGTCGAAATTGCTCACTGATAGCAAATATTACTTCAAACGGTTTTCAAGATGGAAAAAGTTTTTGAGTTCCCTCCAAACATTCAAATGCATATCAACTTTGATCTAAGGTAGTCTCTTATCTGTTGTCACTCTTATCTTTTCAAGAGCTCTGGTTCTCTGGTTATGATTGCAGTTAAATGTTACTAAATTTTATCTCTAGGTGTTAAAGTCCTTTCTCTTAACATTTTACTTGAGAATGAAATGAGGACACCCTTGATATTGTTCATTAAGAGAAGTTGGAAATATTTCAAGAAATTTTGTTTTTAACTTTATGTTCGTTGTGGTCTTTTTCCTTCCCAAAATTTGAACTAATGGGAATTAGGATTTCCATTTCAATGAAACCTGGATCTGAATCTCATTCATATAACATATATTTATTTTCTTGTGGCTTCACCCATAACATCTGATTATATAACCGAAGTTGAAATTTTGGTAAATTTTGAAATTTCTCGCCTGTTATAATTTTACATGTTTAGTTATTAAATCACATGTTCTGATTTGGAGGCAAATGGTCCCAAGCATAGGTAACCTTTACACGTGCAAGAGTAAGTAGGAGCTTAAGTTATTCAGTTACCCAACCATGCCACCACCACAACTTAGATAGAAAGATGCATTATTTCCTAGATCTAGCAATCTTGGGGTTGAGTTTTTAAACCTTTTTCCTGCATCTACATTATAATTGTTCTTATTTTTATTTTTGATTTTCTTTTAATGAAAACCCGAAAAATCTAGAAATGAATTATTCTCATCAAAATTCAAAAAGAGATTTAGAAACGTGAATATCATTTCATGATATCCAACTTTATACTCAGATCCTTGTGGCAACTTATTACAAGACTCAATTAAAATCACTTGGTCATGTAAAATCACTAGGCACTTTTTTCAGTGGGAATACTTTCTAGGATCTCTCAGTGTCCTTTGATAGCTTATCCCTTTAGAAGATGACACCCAACAAGGTTTTACCATGTTGTTCTTTATTTAACATGTGTTTTTCATTCGTTCGTTCCGAAGTAATGCTTAAAACATTCACATTCACGTGTACTTTACGATTCAAGGTTGTATCACAAATGACAATGAATCTCTATAAAATTAATTGATAAATAATTCCCAAAGTTTGAGTCTAATTATTTATATTAGGTTCATGAATTGTGTTCATGTTCTTCATGTTGTGGAAACATAAAATATTTTTTATTCTTTCTGAATTTATTTTTTGGTATATAGGACCAGTAATTCTTTGTTGTACGTGAACCCAAAAATGTGGTCAATGAGATGCTTAATTGATTTTTACAAAATGAAGTTTAATTTTGTTATGCTTCATCTGGTGAGGCTCCAAGATGGCCCATGTGACAGTCATCATGCTCTACGTCACTGGAGAAGCTCACAAGCTTTTAACGATTTGTCCAAGTATTCAGGAGCTATATGTACGGATGCAAGTGGAGCCGAGATCTGTTGGCCACATAATTGGTCAAAAACTATGGTCAACATCCATTTTGCAAAATCACATTCTTAACCACGATCAAACTGCATGAGAAAATCTCACAAAAAAGAGTATATATTTCTTTCCAGAAAAATGTTTTGTTCATGAATAAAGAACAAGTGGAAGTCTCGAAGAGAAAAATCTACTGAAAAAACCTCTATTCGAAGAAAAGAGGTGTCCACCAACATGAGTGCTAGTTAAGAGGATAGAAATCTATGAAGAGTGGCAATGGATATATCTAAAGAAGAGGCCCTTCGAGCTCGTGATGCTCATCTCCGACCACAATATTGCAAAGGCAGTAGGGTTGATTCATGCCTCACCAAAGAAGTCGAAGCCATGAGGAACTTACGAAGCAAAATTTCAAAATGCAACAGCTCCTCTAATAAATTAAGTCACAAACAGGGTACGCAAACGCCTCAAAATATACCTCAACCACGTCTCTTCCAAGCTATTGAGCCCAATGGAGGAATCAGTAAGAAAGAAGAAAGGGGTACAGAGCGACAGGGCTCGTTTTCATATGCGTGGGAGACACGCCATCCCTACTAAAAAAGAAAGTAGGAGTTGATGTCTTCCAAGGTCACCCTGTAGGCCAACCTACGAATTACTCGTTCAATGGAGATGATAGCTTTCCTCCAGTCTATGTGCAAGAGCATAGACCTGAAAAATCTGCCAATGTCTTCCGTCAAAGTACCATAAATAGGCCACGAAACGAGCCTCACATATTTAGGCTGTATGAACAAAACTTCCAACTGCCTTCTTATCAAGCTGATAATGAGGAGGATGGGGTGGGCCATGTAGGTTTAAGCTCAATAATGACGATAACAATTCTACTAGGAACTTAGGAATGCCCACCTCCTATACCACTTCGTATCCCTAAGATGTAATACCAAGACTAGAAAAGTTTAAAAAGATTTGATAGGTACTACTCATACCAACAAGGTGCACCTTCTTTTTCGAAAGTCCACAGTTAAGCGTGCTTGGAACAATTCCATAATGGGTGACCCCCTGGGAAGTTTTCTCGGGGAACGTGTAAGTGAGGACAAAGTATGCTGAAAAGACTCCATGTTAGTACAGTGGGGACAATACATCGTCGATCTAACGACCGGGACAATGGGACTCGGGTCGTTACAAATGGTATCAGAGCCTAATTGCTAACCAAAATTCGAGAACTAAGTGCTATACGGGACAAAGTGCTACGCCATAGGGTGGGAGCCACTTCTTGAACCCGTAGGAGCCACCTCTAGAATCCCAGCGCCTGGCAATGAATCCTTAGATGGATCAAACGCGACCAGGACTCCGTGAGTCTAATGAGGGGTGATTGTAAACCCAGACTAGGAAAGGTTAAAAAGATTTGATAGGTACTACTGTATTAACATGGTGTACCTTCTTTTCCGAAAGTCCAGTTAGAAACTCCATAGTTAAGCGTGATTGTCTTGGAGCAATTCCATAATGGGTGACCCCCTGGAAAGTTTTCTCTGGGAGCGTATGAGTTAGGACAAAGTACGCTGAAAAAATCCATGTTGGTACAGTGGGGACAGTAGGTCGTCGATCAAACGGTCGGGACAGCTCGTTAAGTGAGGCTCGAGTTGTTACATAAGATGCCAGAGTACGAAAGGAATGGTGACCTAGAAGAACACGTCAAGACATACCTACAAGATCTAGATAGGCTTGAGAGGAGCTTTTCTAACATCGAAATGCAAAGCCTTCTATCTGATCCTTTATAGGACAACAAAGATGTGGTACAAAAAGCTCCACTTTGGAAGCAATAGGAGTTGGCCGGATCTCAAGGATAATTTCTGAACAACTTCCTATCCAAGAGGAAAGGAGATGCCCAGTTCAACACCTCTAAGAATGGAGCTGTGAAACGTTCAAGATCTACTTAGCCCATTTTACTGATGAGATGGTCTATTTTGAAAAGATAGGATGAGAAAGCTCTCTCCGCCGTAAAAGGAGGACTCAACATGAATATCCTATTTTGGAGGGATGTTCGTAACACAAATTCTACCACCTTCAACTAGTTGGTGGAGCTTATGAAGGACAAAATATTCAATTATATTCTCTCTTTAAAGATGTGAGATCATATCTCTCACCTAGTGAACCATAAATGGAACTAAGTCCCATCACATCATTCCCTCCTCATGTTAAGCCTATACTACAACTATCCTAAATATTGTACAGGCCTGATAAGGCCCACCCTGTGGCTATGAAAATGAGTTATCTCCCAACAACTAGTTGCCTAAGAGGCCAAATAAATTGGCCTAGGAGACCAAACAGGGTCTTAAAACCCTAATACTCTTACTGCTTAGATGCAGGTCACATCACCAGTGGCTGAAGTAACATAGTAGTTCCCACAGAACGGAGAAATCGCCATGCACATAGGAGAGATCACCTCCTACAAGGAAATTTACCCCCGTCGATGCAAGTCGAACGACCCAGGCAAGAAGAGACGAGGCATACTTCTAGAAGAGGGGAAAGACCCAAAAATGGGCAATGGAAACGAAGAGATCCCTCAACCAATGATGATAATGCACCAATTCGAATTATAGACACAATCTTTGGAGTGTCCAAAAATGCCTAGAAGAAAAACTCCATACATAGTCAATAATCGACCCTTAGTGCAATGATGGTCGAGCCAATCACCTTCTTTGAGGAAGATACGGTGTGTGTAAACTATCCCTATTGTGATGCCCTAGTAGTAAGGACAATTATATCTCATGGGTTAAACCGTATGTTAACGGACAATTATAGTCTTGTCAAACATTATTTTTGTAGCTAGGTACGACTAGATGCTAGTGGACCATGAGTGCATCTTCATGACCTTTTTACTCTATGGGATCATAGATGATAGCATCATCCTAAGAGGTAAGATTACTCCTACGGTCAAAAAGGGAAAACATCCCTTGGTGGCACATCATTATATGGAATTAATTGTCGTAGATCGTTGCCTATCATGGAGTCTGGGGAAGACATACCTTAAAAGAGTTATGGGCTATTACATCCATACATCACCTATATATGACGTTCCTTACGAAAAATGGCATTGCCACCATCAAAAACAGGCACATGAGATATCATGGAGGCTTGGGAGTGACACTTGAACTCCTTCAAGAAAGCAGCATTTGTAAGGTCAACAAGGTGATAGTTGACACCGAAATATCAACACCCCTAAAGAAGGAAGACTCTAGAACAGTGAAACTTTCGAGTGGATCCTCAAGATCCCACTGAGTCATTGCATGTTGAAAATGACCTATCATAGGAAGCAATGGAAAAGCTTAAATCTTTCAGTGTAAAAACTTAAACATCTCCGATTGTAATCATGAAGATATGGTTGAAAAATGTCGCATCCACCTACTAGAGGAAGTAAACAAGATTTTATCGAACTCATTGGTGAAACGATGGAAGTATACGTGGATGACATGCTAGTCAAAACTAGACTAAGGACCGCGTCAAGCACCATGATACGACTTTTCAAATTTTAAGGAGGTACATGAAGAGATTGAATCCCCTTGCTTTTTGCGTCGCCTTCAAAAAGACCCTAAGCTACATGATTAACCAAAGAGTCATCGAAGCCAAACTCGAATAGATCTTGGCTTTGGTAGAAATGAGGTGAACTAAGAAGCCCAAGGAGATGCAGAGCCTCACAAGATGAGTGGGGCCCTAAGTCACTTCGTTTTAAAAGCATCGCAGCCAGGCCCCATTCCTCTTTAAACCCAAGGCTGATGAGCCTTTATTATATTATTTGGCCATTTCTGAAGAGACCACCAATTCAAACCTCATAAGAGAAGAAGACAACAAACAACATCCTATATATACTATGTGAGCAAAGCCCTCTTACAAGTGGAGGCCTACTACTCTGATAGGGAGAAGCTTGCCCCTTGTCACCACTTCTAAAAAAGGTGAGGCCTTATTTTCTAGGCCAATTGCATTCATATGCTAACAAACTTCCCACTCAAGCATGTGTTTTCCAGAAGACTAACACTTTTGCTAGGTTGATGAAATGGGCTATGGAGATCAATTTGAAATTGTGTTCAGGAACCCATTGAACCCCCAACTTAGAGCCTCGTCATCGAGCCATATAATTAAGCTCCAAAGCAAGAGTGGTCTTGGTAAGCCTAGAAGGCTATAAACTCAATGTGCAGCAATGTTTAGATTCAAAGCCTCTAATAATATTGAAGAATATAAAGCCCTTTTGGCTCGACTTAAATTAGCCTGGGCAAGTAAAGAGGCTACTTCAAAGTAGCAACTTCCAACTTTTGGTGAGCCAAGTCAATGAGAAGTTCACTGCAAAAGATAAAAGCATGGAAGCATACCATAAAAAGGATATAGATTTTTTTCCATTTTCTGAAAAGCTTGAGTAGACAAAAATTCCACGCCTAAAAAATGCTCATGTCGATGCACTATCCAAGCGGTCAACAGCAAAGACTCCGAGTTGCTCAAGATAGTGCAATTGAACACCTCCCAGACCATCAATTTCCAAGCCAGGTGAGTTGATGTATGTTAATAACACCCCATCATGGATGAAACAAATAAAAGCCTTCCTCAAAGATCAGGCCCTCCCTAGTGACAATGATGAAACACGGAATCTTAGGAGGAGAGCAACACGTTTCATCCTCCAAGATGTCTTGCTATACAAGAAAGGCTTCTCATCATCCCTCCTTCAATGTACATAAGGAGAAGAGGCGACGTACGTCCTTAAAGAGACCAATGAGGAACTGTGATCATCACACGTGAGGACCCATACAAAGTTGCTTAGAAAGGGATACTATTGGCCTAGCCTGAAAAATGATGCCCTCCAATTTGTACGCAAATGTAACAAGTGCCAATACTTCATAATTTTACATAGACAATCCTACCAGGAGTTCATAGTTATGTCCTGCCCTTGATCTTTGCTAAGTGGAGGATTGACCTCATTTGACACCTTCCAAAGGAAAGAGAGGCTGCACATGCCATGACACTTTCGCCATTGACCACTTTAAGAAATAGGTAAAAGTTGAACCTTTGTCCAAAATTACAGAAGCTAGCACCTCCAAGTTCCTTTGGAAGAACATCATCTGTTGATTCGACGTTTCCTATTCCATTGTCTCTAACATCGAGTAAAAGTTAGAAACTCCCGTAAAGAACTAGGAGTCAAGAAGAAATTCTCCATACCTCACCACCCTCAAGCCAATGACTAAGTTGAAGCTATCAATAAAGATGTCAAAAACTAGAAACTTGATACCTCCCAAGCAAGCATGGGTTGATGAGCTACCTCGAGTGTTGTGGGCTATTTGAACCTCAAGCAAAACTATTGCTATATAAACCGTTTCTCAATGGCCTAAGGTGTCGAGGCTTTGAGAATGGCTTTTCTAGGATGATGGATTGTTGGAGTTGATAAATGTCATTGAAAGATAGAAGCCTTTCGTCAGAATGAGAAAGATAGAGTATTAGTACGTTCGAGAATTTTTGCAATGTTAAAAACTTTTTAAATGGGAGAAGAAAGACTTTTATAGGCCAAGGCAATGCACCCAACTGTTGGATCAAATTAAGAATTATCATGGCCACCCACCCTTCAGACATCTCAGCTAGATTCTTAAAAATATACAAAAGCTTTCAAATTATTGGCACACACCCCAATAATGTCTTATCAACTTAGAGGCTCTGATAGCCTATGCTAAATTTTTCATATACCTACAAAAAAAAAAACCCTACAATTGAGACCCTCGTCCTCTATCGTAGGATCTTGTCTCTACATTACAACTTTATCAAGGTGGTTATCCTTTAGAGCCTCGTTGTCAACACTAGGACCTCGTGTCACGGGAATAGCTTTGCTTATGCCCCGTGACCCTATCGCAGCCGTAGTTTGCCCAATTTCGACCGCACATTGTAAATAATTTATTTAAATAGATAGAAATTAGAAAATTTGAGTATGTTTCTAGAGTGTTTAAACGTTTACTATCGTCAGTTGGGTTTTTTTTCCGAAATCTATTATAGGGGGTATTAGTCTTTCAAACATTTTCAAGCTTTCTAGTGTTCGCCCCCTGTACTAGCCATTGTAATTTCCTGCTTTCATCTATTGTAATGTTCAGCTTTCAAGCAATCAATGATCAAATTAATTTCAATGCATTTCAATTTCATGTTGTAAGCTTTCTTTAAATTGTGATCAAATTTACTTTCGTCCCAACGCGATCGAGAAAAGGCGGAAGGTAGTTTAGCGGAACAGACTACTGCCGCACGAGACACCTTTCTATGCTAAGAAGAAAGGTAATCCGTAAAACCTCGTATCTACATCACATCTCTATCAAGCTGTTTCTCCTTGAGAGCATCATCCTCTTCGCTAAGACCTGGTCTCTACATTAGTTAGGCTTGCATAGACGCTACACAAGTTATGAGTATATAACCAACAATATAAGTCCATTAATTATATAAATATTCATATGGACTTTGGGGACTATTGTGTTGTTCCTCACCACAACTAAAAAAATGACCACCTTGATAATACGATTCTTAGCAAAGGCAAAACACTATTTCTTCTCCAACAATGAATCACTCTACATCACGAGTAATGCACTCCATCCTCAAACTAAAGTCATGCATTATATAAATATTGATACTTAGACTCGGGGGAATATTGTTACACCTCATTTGTAATCCCCTTGAATTTTCATAAACACCGGTAAAAAAAAAACGCACTGTTCTTTACATTAATTACGGAACGATAGAATAAATTTCTTTATAAAAAAAATTGGAATATTCCTAAATTTAATATTAAAACATGGAAATTGTATCTTTTAAAAAACATAATCACCTAACTAATTAAATAACATTTCTTTGAACAAACTAAACTAACAAACTGAAGGACGAAAAAAATTAATGTTTAATTTTCCTTCGATTCACTGACAGCCCTCATCACCATCCTACCACTAATCCAATTGATACCGAACTAACCTGTGAAATTATTGTATAAGTAAGTATTTAAAAATACCAAGATATGTGCATTTTCCACATACAATTATATACTAATCAATTTAAACATTTCATACCACTATTCTCTTATGAAGTATATCAGTGATCAAGCGACACGCTCATCTTAGGTCATCTTAAATTCTCGAAAGATTTCATATCTCTTTATGAAAAAACCCGAAGGTCCAATAGCAATTCACGCGTAAATGACTGAATACATAAAGGTATATGGAAATGAACTACTTGCACATAAAAATTCTCATATTATTTTTTCTATATACCCCCCCCCCTCCCCCCTCGCCACGGCCCTCTTAATCTTTTGCGGTGAAATAATGAGAATTCTTACAGTATTTATAGTGAAAACTTTCAGTTGAGTTTGTATGCAACTACAATTGAAATATCATTAATACAAGAAATTTGAATAAGAATTGGTTTCAAACAATAGAATTAGGGTGTGAGTACCCTTCACCTTATAGATATACTAGTTAGCCAATTCTAATCATCTTGATATTTTAAAATAGGACGGACTCATGGAAGAATTGGAATGGGGATGAGTTTTCTATTGAAAGTGGGATTTGCAAATTTTAATTCAACTAAAAAAAGGTTTCAAGTGCGATATTAATTGAATTACAAATCCTAATTAAATAAAAATGTTAATTTATGTTTACTACTGCCAACCTATTCTAAAATTAATAAACCTAGTTGAGTTATTAATTAATAACAACAACTTTAAACTTCAATATCTCGAGTCTATCTTATTCGAATTAATTTTTCTCCAGTCGAAGACTTCTAATTAATTGCAAGTCTCAAAAAGAGTCTAATATTGATATACTAAAATTCGTTCTATCAAAATATAATTATTTGACGTTCTTTAAACCTATTTTTGACTATAGTCCTTAAACTTCCAAAATATATTAAAAAGCATCTAGAACAAATAATTTTAATAAATAAAATTTTGGGATGTTACTTCATTCAACGAGGCTCCAAACATCATCCATTTGGCAGCCATCAATCGAGCTTAGTTAGGCCCGCACTTTACTCCTGCTATCCTGCCCGGCCTAATCGAGGCCATAGAACGTTGGTAGCCGAATTGATGTATCATCCCATTCGAGGGGTTAGGCCCTAAAATATAGCCAAAGTGATGTATCACCTCAGTCAAGGTGTAAAGACCCTCTATGACCGAGACAAGTAGTCGTAACTTGCTGAAGATTAAGGCCATGTTTGATCCTTATTATTCCCAAAATAAATTCTCTCTTTTTTTCAACCACACATTTTTCAATAATATAATAATAAATGCAAACTTAAAAATTTTCTTTATTTTTTAACCACACATTCTCTCCATCAATCTACTATTCAAAAATGCTTAGAATAAAAATGGGGCTCAATCATGCTCTAAATTTGAAGTGTAATATTAGTCTCTGAACGTGAGAAGGTGTCTACTTGTTTCACCTCTTCCAAAAGATCTCCCATACAAAATATTCTGAATGATTAATTGATTGTCATTTTTGCATTAGAAATCTCAAAGTCAACTTAGACACCTTCAGATGTCGGCCTAGGTCATGGGTAGCTGCTTTTTAGATTTATTAAATGCCTTTGAACCTAGGAGAAGTCGCCTTGGTCGTTAAGATAAGACCACATGTCTTTTCATCCAATGGTAATCACTCTTACCATTTCTACTATAAAATCTCACAATTAGAGCTATTTGAATGTAATGTAATTTTATACACCTATAGTATTATTGCTAATTCTTATTTTCTTTACATTCGTGGCTCAAATCTTCCGTTCATCCCATATGATGAACAACTCTACATGGGAAACACTCCATCTTACAAAGAATGAATTTTTTGTAGGAAAGGTGAGGGGCTCTTTAAGTTGAATGTAATGATTGTTGTTCCTCCCACTACGAATAAAATTACATCTTATTTGCTTGAGTCCTTTAATATTTGGCATGAACGAATAGAACATGAAAATTATAATAGTTGTGTGAAATAATCAAATTGGATTTATTACCAAAGCGCGATTTAGATCCTAATCATAAACGTGATATATATGTTGAAGCCAAGATGGCTCATCTACCCTTTCATTCTTTCTAAAGAAGTACTGGACCCCTAGATTTCATTCACATCGATATGTGTGGTTTAAAGTTTGTTCAAACTAGCATACTTTATACTAGATTTCATTCTGTTTTGTTTTTACATCAGTCATCTTATGTTTCAAAAGTATTAAAGAAAGTTGACATGCATGATTGCAAACATGTTACATTACCTTTAACTAATCATTTTACATTATCTAAATACCAGCCCCCCTATAATGAAAAAGAAATAAAATAGGCAAGTAGAATCTCATACTCGAATGTGATTAAAGAACTAGTAATGTACTAAGGCTTGGGCACATAGGGAGGGTATAAAATTGAAGGGTTTTGTAGATGCTGACTACGTTGAGGATAGAGATAATAGAAGATTCTTCTTATATGTTTACTTTGTCTAACTCTTGTGTTAGTTGAAAATCACAGTTACAACACATAGTTTATCCATGACAGAATGTGAATATATCGCTACTACTGAAAACTATTAAAGAAGTTTTATGGCTTAGATGCTTTCATGAACTTTGTGGATATTTAAAATGATTATGTGGATATTCTGATAGTCAATCTTCTATACGTTTATGCAAAAATCGTGTATTTCACGAACTCTCCAAATATGTTGATGTTAGACTACATTTCATTAGAGATATTGTCTCACAAAAGGTTGTAAGACTTGAGAAAATACCTACACAATATAATATCTAGGACATGGGCACTGAGGTGCCACAAATGGTAGAGGTCTCAAGACGGACGGGGCAGCTAGATTTGTGAAAATCGGCCCGGATCGACCTAGGACCTCGGGCCGACCCGTGACCCAAGTGGACGGTTCATGGGTCAAGGAGGTGTGACCCGCGAGCTTCGCGGGTTGCACCTTCACGGACAGCGTTTAACCGTGGCCCGTGAAAAAAAAAATTAAATATTGTAGTTAAGTAGGTGCCAACCTAGATGGGATATACTTAAATTATAAATTATAGTAAAAGTAGGTACCAAGCTAGTTGAGATGTACTTATGCTATAAATATTGGATAATAGTAATTAAAAATGCATGTAGTTGTTATTTGTTTAAGTTAAATTTAACTTTGTAAAATTATAAATAATTCATGCAACATTATATTTGAATTATCTATAAACATTTCTTAATAGTAATTAGAAATGCATTTAGTTGTTATTTGTTTAAGTTAAATTTAACTTTACAAAGTTATAAATAATTCATGTAACATTAAATTTGAATTCTATGTAAACATTTCTTGGTATAAATATGAATTTATCATTTTGTTCGATTCTTAGTTTACATTTAACAAAAAAAAATTTTTTTTGCTATATATATGAAAATTTCTATATTTTTATAATTTTATTTATACAATCATATGAGCCAAACCGGAACCAACCGCAACCCGTGATGGGTTAGCGGACAGGCCTGGGTTGTAGCCCAAAATTGTGGGCAGATCCAGAACCCGTAGCAGTCGGGCTTTTTTTCACGCGGGCCGTTACCGGGCTCATATGTTGGCCGGTCAACCCAGCTCGGACCACTCGGATTGACACCTCTAACCAATGGTAAAGTTTAGAAGTTGTAAAGATCTTCTAAACATCAATAGAGGTAAATAATTTCCAATTTTATCAGTTCTCCTTTTCTGAAGTATTACTAACATGTAATAATTTTCTTTGCAGGTCCTTTGACACCAAGGTGGAGGTTTGTTAGGCAAATTATTGTCAAACAACCTCTCGGACAATGATGTTCATCATTATTTATTCAGTCGACCAATGACTAAAGTGAAGCATCGACACCACAATTATAACGACCTAAACCTATAAATTGGGCTATTTGAAGTAGCCTAATTTTATTAGAGCTACTCATGGCCTGACTCATTACTCCTTGGATGGCTTTTGGTTGATAGCCCATTTATTCAATCCTATTAACTCATGGGCCTAACTACTATTTAACCTAAAAGCCCACTTATTTGTTATATATGCTGGCTCCCGTCTTTTGGCATTGGCAGTGTGTGAAAACATTATTTGCTAGCCTACTGCTTGAGAGAAAAAACCGGCTGCATTCCTTAGCTTTGTGCTTCCTCTTTATAGCATCTTTTTCATCTCTCTTTCAGCCTCTATGGCTATTTTTGTGGATGCAATAATAGTTCATACTGTGTCCTTTGTGGGCAATACCTTTTTGGGTCTTGGAACATTGTGGTGTCTATTGAGTATTATTGTGAAATACTAAGCCCGGAAACTTTGGTGTCAATATTCCGCTCAACAAGAATGTTGAATATTATTGCTTATTAATTGTTCCTAATGTTTCTTATAATTTTAAATGTAGGAAAAAATGACATAAAGATTGAAAATTCATTTTGGGGGAGGATAAAGACGATTCTAAAAGTTTCGGTGCCAACTCTATATTCCAAAACTTATTCGGCGAGTCTCAAATTCCTCTCTTTTATTTAATTCCTATATTTTGGAGTTCGTAATATTACATTAAGGACAATGTAAGAATTAAGTTTGGGGTGAAAAATCTAGGTTTTTTTTAATCTAATCTGCATGAATAATTTTGTGTGAATAATTTAGGTTTAAATTGAGTCTAAAAAAATCGAGAAAAAAAAAATTCTTTAGCTTTATTATGCATGCTTGTGTGTGACTTAACTTGAACAAAGTAATTCATATCCAATGATAATATCGTGTATACCTTGAGCAAAATTTGGATCGATTCATGTGGACGCTCGAGTTTTTAATTATTTCTGAATTCTATTATTTTATTATTAGCTTTGAACAATTCCAGCATTGTACATAATCATTATTTTTTTGACGTAGGAACCCGCATCCGCTACCTGTGAATGCACACTGGGTAAATCTCACTCCATGTGTAGTAGCCCGCAAACCACATAGGAGAGATAAACCGCACTAGGCAAGCCAAGTGCGACCGGCTCAATCGAGAAAGGGTTGATAGGGTATTCGAACTCGTAACACATAATCATTATTGATTGTACTTGTGGTTGACTATGAGTTGAGTCATGTAGGTCAGCATCTTTAGAATTTTTTAAGACAGTAGAACATGTTATTACATGGATCAGCCCTATTAGGGTCATTGAACCATTTTAGTGTAAGTTTGGGAGTGATAAGATCCATTCAAAACCAAGCATCACCACTCGATTGTCTTGTAGTTCTTACCGTAGGCTGAAAAGTGAAAAGGATGAAAAACATTGCACTAGTGGTGGCACATAGAAAAAAGTTGCCTACATTGTAGTGTGGAGCTAGTCTTGAGTAATTTGACCCTATGTGAAGACTTGTTTAGGAAATAATCTACCGGAAAAGAAGGATGCCTACAATATAGAGTGAAAACTATTTTTGAAAACTAGCAAGATCCCAAAAACAAAAGAATGGACAAAATAAAAAGGAAAAGTTTAGTAAACACACTTTGGTGTGTTGAAGTAGTAGCAAAAAACTATAAGTGCTACTGTTGTCCAGCTAAGTTTCGATCATCGATTAGGAATTGAAAGGTAATTGAGTGATTGATGAAAATAAGTCATATCTCATTGTTAATTTGCTTTTGCTCGATTGAGAAACAAAGAGTGCAACACGAGTGATGAGAGTGTATATTGATAATACTGGGATTTGGTTTTGTTTGGGAAAAGAGACTTTGGAAGTTGAATTACATGACTTGATTTGAGTAACATTGGTGGAATAGAGAATGTTCAACACACAAATTCAAGAGCAAAATATATGGTGTGAAGTTCTGGAAAAAAAAATTTGATTCTTGTACCTCATTAACTTGTTTAAATTTTGTGATTGTCATATTCATTTTGAATTTCGTGATTGTCATATTCATTTTGTTAGAGTCTAGTTAAGTATCTATTATGCCTTATTTGAGCACGAACAAAGGTTCAATTTTGGGCGTGTTTGATAAGTGTAAAATTTATACTTATTTAGATCCTCAAAAGTGGCTTTTATTAGTATTATTATGAATTTGATAATTAATTATTTGTATTTTTGGATTATGTTAGGAGAAAATCCGAGATTAGAGAAACTATTGATCGAGAAGGACGAAATTGAATAAAATCTACAAGCTTGGAATCAAATTACACACTTCAAAAATCCGAGGGACTGACTTGTACAATTTGAAAGATATGAGGAATTGAATGCAATTACAATTCATGTTGGTGGTGGAAAAGTAGTTAATTATTAATCAAATTTTGGTCTTAATCGAGTTGGAGAAGGAAGGGGAAGTATATCACAAAATTAGACTCCTTTTTGGACTAAAAAAGTTGGCATCGGATTACATAATAAAAGACGCAGAAATAGAGATGGAAAATGGAGAGACGACGGCAACAGTACTTGGAGAAAATAAATTCCAAATAATTTGTCAAGATTTTGGAATTAATCACGTTCCGTCGTCAATTTACTGGAAAATTTACATTACACAAGGAAGAAGATGAAGAACAATTGTTGGGATTCACGTGGCGAAGATCGACAATAGCTCAAAGAATTTTTATCTTGTTTATTTAAATTAAACCTGTTGATGTCGTTTAACTTTTATTTGGTTGATTTCAATATTATGAGCCTGTTTGGTACGGTTTAGAATCCAATTAAAATTGAAAATATGACCGTTATTGGGTCCCACCCGTCTAATAAAAGTCAACAATAACGGCTATATTTTCAATTTTAATCTCAACCACACACCCTCTATGTGTAATTAAATACTTTTTATATTAGGATGAACGATGTAGCTTAGGGTGTGTTTAATTTTTGTTTAATTCCAACATGCCACTTCAACACGTGTTAATTATTTATTGTATGTTTAAGGCTTTAATTGTATGCGCAACAAATGATTGATTTAGGGATAGTATTGAGACCAAGAAGTGATGTATGATTCTAGTTTGTGCAATAAATAATATAATATTATAAGAAATTGAGAGATAATTATAGGCTATGCGATCCATATTGAATTCAAATAGGTTAATATGTTCATATGTACAAAATTACATAGAGGTATAGTAAATTTCGGCATATACGATTAGTGTTGCTCGAGAGATATCACTAACTACATTAGGTTTGGCACGTATGAAAACGAACTGAATGAATTGGAATTAGATGCATGTTAAACAAGCCAAGTGATTGGAAATCCTAACAACCTAATCGCATAACTTTCTCAATCGTGTTAATTTGATTTTGGTTTTTAATTTAGTTTTAGTAGAACTTTAGTTAGAAAACACAATTTGACTTGATAATTGGTTACCATTTTTATTTAAATTGAAGTCGAGTTAGTTAAAATTTTTATAGTAGATAGTCTTTCTGGGACAATACTTGAACTTAATAAATCCACTTTATTACTGTCACAATCTGTACACTTGTGAAATAACGAGAACGTCATTTTCAGCCCTAATTAGTAGTAATTACTTGCCGCGATACTTGGGACCTATTAAATCCATTTTCTGACATTTTCACCCAAAATCACGTATTTGATTGCCCAAAACATCTGTAACGACCAAAAATTTAATTTTTAACTCGCTACCAAAACTATTAACTTTAATAGTGTAAATATATGAAATTAGCATGCACAATTTAATCGATAAAACTCATAACCAAATAAATATTAAAAACCATGCATATCACATTTATTAGATTAATATTCTGGCACAACGACTGCACATTATCGTCGCCAACCAGACCCACTCTAATCTGTTAGATAGGGGAAATTTTGTTAAGTATATGAGAATACTCAATAGGACACGAATTAACTATACAATCCCGAATAAAAATATTAAATCATAAATTAAAAATATCATACCACCATATCATTTATTTAGAAACAGGTAAGAGCTCATAATATATCATATTTTTGGTATCGGATGGCCATATCATACCATATCATAACTTTCATTAGCATAATATTTATGAACATGAAGAAATAAAATTAAACGAGACAAACCACTACACCACGTAATACTACCTTGATTGATAAAAAGAATTGTTAGAAGATAAGCAAGAATTTCACCTTCACAAAATCATATGTTGCCGTGTCTATATGTGTGTTCCACTACGTAAAAAAATATCATTTATTTTTATTCTCAACTCGGAGCATTTGTGTAACCATATATAATTCTTCTATTACATATATTTTCCATATAATTGGTTTTAAAATTACTCACATGATTGACAATCATTTGAAATTAAAAAGGCAACTTTATTAATTCCAATAAAAACAATTGGCTCTTTTAAGGCACAAATGATGACATGCTGTGTACTATAACAAGAAAGTGTCCAATATAATATATTATTACGTTTATATAATTTTTTAAAAAATTAAGAAACTATTTTACCCTATCCCTATCTAATCTACACGTGGTTGACATTCTTCGTAAATTCCAAAATAAATCTAAACAAATACCATTAAGTGACAAGGTTTATAAACTTCAATATTTTGAATCTAACTTATCTTAATCGACTTTTCCTCGAACTTATTATACATAATTAATTACGAACTATCTAACGAGCCCAATATTGACATTTATCATTACTCTATCAATATTTAAATATTTGACCCAAATAAAATTGAGTTTAATAAATGTATCATTCTAGTCCCCCCAACGTTTTTAAAATATAAAATATATGGCATATAGAATAATTAATTCTACTCTATTATTATTATTATTATTATTATTATTATTATTATTATTATTATTATTATTATTATTATTTATTTATTTATTGGGACATTACAATATCCTTCTCATATAATTTCTCTTTCATCTCTTCTTCTTCTTTAAATGCGTTGATCCTAATTCAGGAACAAGCAGGGGTGGACCCAGCACCTGGCCAGCCCCCGCGGCCGTTCGTGCTGGGTCCGTCGAAAATTCTTCAGAGTTCAGAGTCTTCAGACAAGCTAGGAAGGAAGAAAATGAAGAACATGAGGAGGATGAAGGTTGTTGGGGCTGGGCTGGAGCAGAACCAAATAAAATTTTTGGGTTTCATTTAAAAAAAATAAAAGGCCCAATTTTTTAGCCCAATTCGGTCTAATCCATTTAACAAAACCAAATAATATAAATAAGTCCAATCCAATTTCCACCATAG
>CAIGRO010177566.1:0-27337 GCA_903798355.1 Fraxinus baroniana
AGAAAGCCTTATTATTTATTTATAAAATTTCTGCATTTTGAACTCTGTTAACTTACTTTATCATTTGTTATTTCAAAAGTTTGAGATTCGAATTTTAAAACAGTATTCTAAGTTATTTAAACGAGTTGTATTGCCAACGGTGTTTATTGTTACGATTGTAATTGGATTTTAAAAAATTAGGTTATTTCCGCAAAATTGATTATCAAAACTTAGGGCAAAAGATGATGACGTGGCAATCCGGGTTAACGGAACTCGGGGCGCTACATAACGATTCAATATATTTTTTATTACTAGTCAGGCCAACTAATTCACACAAGCACACAAAAACAAAATGTTTTTAATTTTTTTTTAAATGTTCAATTTCAACTTTTTTTTGTATCTAAACTAATACAATAAAAACATAGAATACACATAAACATAAGAATAACACAAACACACAAAAAAAAAATAAAAAATGAAAACTCACGTTTTCCATTCCCAAACTTAAATTAGACATTTTCCTCAATGTCTTAAATCCTAAATTCGCATATAAAGGGGTGGGGAAGAAAAAGAAGAAAAAGATTCACCTGATATGACTTGTGATTAATGGCTAGCTTGCTATTGCTCTCATTAGCTCCTTCATCTTGGTTGGTTTAAGTGCTCGCGACATCATGTTCCTGTGCAATACAGTCAAATAAAGCATTAAGATCAAATAACTAGAACAAGTGTTACTTAACTCTAACATTCAATAAATCACTAACATATCGAAGATTTAGGGAGAAATGGAATATGGATGATGAGTCCCTAAAATTGAATAATAAAAAAAGCTAATCTAAAATCTCAAAATAAATTAAAGGGATAGAAGTATTGGTTTACCTCCTAAAAAGTGCTTGTTTATAGCTAGTATCTCGACTTTATAGCGGTTGATTCATGGTTGTTCAAGTTGAAAAATTTCACCATTGTACTCCTTACAATTTCCAGCACTGCATCCTCTTTTATCTCTCTCCAAACTTTGAATTCTTCGTTCTCGTCTCTAGCAAGAATTTCTCCAAATTTCGATTCTCTTCTAATAATTTTGTTGAATGGACAGTTCATCTTCATCAATTTGTGTCATTGAAGGCTGATGGTTGTTTGGATAGATTACATAATTTAAAAACTTCTTATTCCTCATCTACCCTCTAGATTAGCTCAAATTTCTCCATATCAATTAAAGTTCGACCTATTGCTAAGAATGGTCTCCCAAGATTATTGGAATATATGTCTTTTTCTATGTTTAAAACAATGAAGTCTGTCAAAAAAATTAATTTGCCAGCTTTGATAAGTATATCCTCAACTTTGCCTCTTGGATATGTGATGCATCTATCAGCCCAGCTGCAATAACATCGTTGTTTATTTTGCTTCTCCCAATCCCAATTTCCTTTATATAGATAAAGGCATTAAGTAACTTGCATCTGTATCACATAAAGCATTAAAAGTACTAGCTTTTCCAATTGAAATAGGTAAAGTGAAACTCCCTGGATCCTTGAGCTAAGGAGACAGTTTCTTTTGTAATCTTGAACTGCTCTCCTCTATCAGTGCCACAGTTTCAAATTCTGGAAACTTTTTCTATTTTGATATCATGTCCTTCAAAAATATTATATAGCTCGGAATATGTCGTATTCCGTCTGTGAACGGGATATTGATGTCATTTTTTCGCACATCCAAAAACTTCTCAAACTGTTGGTCTAACTTGTGTCTCTTCAACCTTTGTGGGAATGGAATAAGAAGCTCATAAGGATTGACAACAACACTGCCTTAACTCGTGGTGTATCTGAACTCTCTTTAGTAGATGCCTCTATCGTCTGTTCAATATGTTCCACTCACTCCTCATCCGAAGAAAGTACCATTTCCTTAGTTGCAACTAGCCTCTTGATATGTATTTCTTATAATTGCACCCCACTTCTGGTGGTGATTGCTTTCACAGATGGATCCTCAATTATTTCATTTCCCAAAATACTTATGTCCATTACTTGCTCTTTGGCCCTATCTAGTACTCTCTGCCCAACTTGAGTCTCCAGGTTTTTAATAACAGTACTCTGATCTTGAAAAGTTGTTTCAATTTTCCTCATGAACTGGTTGTTAGCTTCCATGTACTGATTTGTTGTCTCCATGAATTTCTCGAACATTTCTTCCAACTAGAACATCTTCCCCGGCTACTGAAACTGATCGTGTGGCCTATTCTGATTCTAACCACCCAAGAAATGTTTGGGTGATTCATCCACCCTGGGTTATACGTATCTGAAAGTGGATTGTTCTGTTGACATTGTCCCATTGTACGAAGTCCACTTGTTCCATACCTTCTGCTAAAATTGGGCAATTTGCTATGTTGTGATCTGCTCCACACTCCTCACAACTTGACTTTTTGGGCTATGCAACGTTAGCTAGTTGTGATATGCTCTCAACCTTATGGAATAACGAGTCTATTTTCGCGGACAAGGCTGAGTAAGCATCCACCTCGTAAACACCGACTCTTTCCTTTGAACAACCTGTTTAGAAGCCCACATAGTTGAAGTAGTCGCCATTGTCTCAAACAATTTCAATGTGTCGTCAATTGTCTTTGTAGATAAGGAGTTGTTGGAGGAAGAATCCACCATTCTTTTGAACGATGGAAGCAATCTCGCGTAAAATATTGGACCTGGAGTCCTTTACTAATACCGTGATGAGGACACTTTCGAATTCTTGAACATGTTCCAAGCTTCATCAAAAGATTCTTATTCACTTTGATGAAAAATAGAGATGTCATGCTTTAATTTTGCAATTTTGACCGGTGGAAAGAACTTCGTGCAGAATTTCTGAGCTAGGTCGTTCCATGTGCACAACTGACAATAGGTTGAGAATCCAACCAATCCAGTATTTTATCACTAGTGTGTGGGAACAACTTTAGTATGATAGCATCATCTGAGATACCTGATATGGAAAGTGTTGACACATCTCCAAGAATCAAGAGACGTGTGTATGTAGGTTTTCTTCAGCATTGCCATAAAACTAATGTCCATTCTAGAATAGATTATGACATTGGTCTTCAAATGGAAGTTAGGCTGCCCGAACGAAGGGTCTGATGCTGGATTGACTTTGAATGATTTGCTATGTCATGAAATCCCCAACCAGCATGTTTTCTTCATCAACAATTTCCTCTTCAATGACTTGAACCACTTATTCATTTTGTGCGTCAGCCATTTGATGTACTGCTCTTGCTTCTCTTTGCCTACTGTGGCACGTGCGTTCAATTTCTGGATCAGCTGGAATCAAGTAACCGTCAAGAGACTTTCGCATACAAAACATAAAGAAGATCAAATGTAGCACTTAGATAAACTAATTAAAATAAAAATAATGTTCGAATTAGTGTCAAGATAAATAAAATTAAACTAAATTCAATTCCCGACAAAAAATTTGTTCACGAAAATATATTTTAAATAAAACACATCGCAAGTGCACGGTGCGTTAACAACTTATAAAGTGGACTTTTTGATTTCGAGTGTCGTCCCAGAACTATTGATTAGTTCTAATTCTAATTACCATGACCTTACCGAAACAATAAAAATGAAAGTGTTGGTCTTGATGAATTTATAACTAAATTAATGATATAGATGTGTTATGAATGCTTTGACTAAACTAAATGAAATTTATGTCATATGAAAATTGAAGTTTTTCCAACTAGGATCACGAATCCCTATGTAATACTCTTTTTAAACCTAGTTCTACACTTTGACGCACGATTGAAATATTGAAGAATCAATGCTTCTAACTTATTTAACAGTCTCTCTCGAGTAATGTTAAACCTATTCCAATATGTGACCCGACTATATTTCTATGACGGATGCAAACATACAATGCACAAGTTTTTGTGTGCCTTAAAGATTCACATAGGACATAGCGGTATATTTTTATCTCTTATTTGACCTTATGATGATTTATACCGAGTTGAACATATTCCCCTTCATTTGAAAGCACGAAATAAGCCACCAAACTCACACAATTATGTATACAATAATTATGGAGAAAATAAATTCATATAAACCATTCAAACATCTCAAAACGCTTTTTTGTGTCAAAGATGTAAAATTAAAATTTAAGAATCATATTACGTAGTTTGTTTAACCTTAGTACAGAATTAAATTAGTCTAGCATGGTGAACGAAGAAAATTAGAAAAACAATGAAGAAACGACATCATCAATTCAATTCTTAACTTTAATCTTTGCTTCGTGGTGTTAATCTTCGCGTTATTCCTCTTTTTCTCCTCTCAAAACCCTTAAGCATATGTTTTTTAGATCAAAGAAGGTCTCCCTCGTGTTCTGGTTGAGTTTGGTATATATAAGATGCCTAAAATTTTGTTACCAAAGTAAAGTTCCAGTTGAAAAAGGAAACAAAATCTCGTCAAAAGTTTGTATTATGCAGCCACATAGTACATTTATATGAGGTCGCATAGAAGGATGTCTAATCATCAATTTTGGCCTTGGAATGCATAATGTGGTCGCATCAAATTAGACCTATGTGGCCGCGTATGTATACATTTTTTTTCCCACCGGACAACTTTTAGTATTTTGTTCATATCCTTCTCTCCTAATATTTGATTGAGGTGATTCAAAATACGTTGGAAAGATAACTCAAAGGGTTACAAATCTTCTATAAGTATAATTCTTCAAATTCGAACATTTCCTACACCAAAAATGGTCTCAAACTGAGACTGAAAATCCGAAGCATAACTTTTTCAGCTGGAAGTTGAGCCCTTTCCCGTTATCTTTGCATTATTTTCTCCAATTCTTCATCAAACATCTCATTTTACCTACAAAATGAAATATAACACAAGTTATGTAGTATTTTATCCAAATAACTGTAAAATATCATCATTTAGGACATCGAATAAGCGTATAAACTACACTTATCAACTTCTATCTCATATTCTGAAATAAGAAAAATACATAAAGAAACTGTGTTAGAAACTCAAAATCTTGATTAAATAATCATGGAATTCAAATTGAGGAGGAGACACCTCAAACTAAACTAGATCAGGTTCAGTTTGATTATGAAGAAATTGAAAATCACTGAACCTCTACCATTAGCTGATTTGCTAACATGTGTCCTTGGTGATGATTTTGTTACATTATTTTCAGTTTTTGATCTCATTGGTACATAACCAAGTATTTATAAAGAAGCTATTAGCTACAAAGATGCAACATTATGGATTGATGAAATAAGAGTCTCCAATAAAAAAAGGGACTTGAATACTTGTAAATAAGCCTAAAAATTTAAAAGTAATGGACCGTACATGGATCTATGAAGTGAAAGGATAGTCTAATACTAAAAATAAAAGATACAAGGCAATGTAAGTAGTCAAATTGTTTACACAAAGGGAGGGAATAGATTGTTATGTAACATTCTTACAAGTAGCAAAATACTCTTTTATTAGAATTCCGCTTGCCTTAGATACTCATTTTAATTGGGAATTGGATTAGTTAGATGTTAAAACAAATTTCTTAAATGTAGCTATATAGATGAGACTATCTATATTAATCCGCCCAAAGGATTTGAATTGAAATTTAAAATTGAAAATGTTTGATTCTTAAGGTACTCACTCGTACCAATGCCATTTGGTACAAGAAATTTATTTCTTTTATTCAAAACTTGAGGTTTTAAAAAAAAACCGTCTCTTTTCTATAAAGATACAATAGTAAATCTGAATAATTTCGTTTATATGTTGATGATATGTTATTGACATGCCATGATGGAAAATAGATTGATAGTTTAAAATAAAAAAGGAAATTTGAATTTGACATGAAAGATTTTAGACAAGCAAAAAGGATTTTAGGCATGGAAAATAAAGAGATGGGAAGAACTGCTCTTTATCTAAATCAATCATCATATTAAAGTTCTAGAAAAAAAAATCTACGATCGATGCAAAGCCTGTTACTCTGCCCAAGCTAATTGTTTTCAACTTTCAAATGAATAGTCTCCTAAAACTAATGAAGAAGCTGACATGATGGGTAAAGTATCATATGCTAATTGTTAAACAATGAATAAAAACAAAGGAATAACAAGTGAACTCATGTCCCTTTATGCAAACCTGATTAAGAATTAAAAAGTATGCGAGCCATTAAAAAAAAAGCGAGCATTAACCAAAAGTAGTGAACTATTTTAATGGAGATATTCCATGTCGGCACAAACCATGATCAAGGCACATGCGAATAAAGATTTAAAGCATGACTTCAAAACCAATGAATGAAGAATGCTTAAGTTGATAAATAAAATGCTAGCATATAACAGAATCAACTAGAAGTCAACCATCAATTGATCACCACTTGTCATTAACCAAAAAGACCTAATTGCCTCCAAAGCCTGAAAGGAATGCAAATTTGAATCTTACTCCCAAATAGCCATTTTACCTCTTGCTCCTTACTGAGCATCAAGTAAGGTGAGATTAGGAGGAAGAAATCCTATCTAGGTTAGGAAAACTTGTTTATCGTTATTCTAAGGTCAACAAATTGGCCTCTTCTGTGGGAATCTGATAAGTGTATTTTATACACTTATTCAAAGCCTAAAATATCGATTTGGCAATTCTTTTAAAAAAATATATATCCTAAATTGTTGTATTTTATGTTATATATTAAACTCAATGGTTGAACGAGAAATTGGAAGAAATAAAAGAAAATCAAAGAAAAATGGCAAAGTCCAAATGGATAGAATTAGAACTCAATGGTTCAATAGTTGATTCATGCCACAAGATGATACTTTGAGTATTTCTAGGAGATAATTGGATAGAATTAGAACTCAAAAAGGAATAGAATATGATTAAAATCTTATCAAAATCAATTTTTAATCGCACAAGTTATATTCTAGATTTTTAGTCGAAGATTGAGACCCATTTTAAGCATTGTAAACGTCCGAATTGGAACAATTCTATATGTATCAACATTACCCTTTGAGTTATTTTTCCAAAGCACTTTCAATCACCTCAATTGGATATTTCGAGAGAAAGTTATCACCAAAATACTATCTACTGTGCAGAGACAAAAAAATCTACGCGTGAAGGTAACTTTCTTTATTCGATTGGAACTCTTTTGAAAGCCAATTTGGACTTGATTTTCAACTAGCTTTGTATTCCTACAAAAATCTAATAGCAGAGTATGAATGAGAGACCTTGGTTATATCATGTTTGCATCTTTCATCGAAATAAAGAAAGGTCACATGAGGGGAAATATATTGATCGCTATCGAGAGAGGCTTTCAATTAAATTACGAACATTAATTTGACATCATAGCAATGCATCTCACATACTGGTAAAATACATTTACTTTCATTTGTTTAATTGATAATTAAGGTTTAGTATTAAAAAATCACAAAATTTGTTTGCTATTGGATTAAAGTTGCAATTAATTTTAACTCGATCAAATCGTAGATTCGACACCCTATTCACTACTTTATTACTTATTCATGATCCAATTCAATTGCAAGTTTTCAAAGGATCGAGTCTTGATGCCATTGACGAGAACTATTGACTGAATGTGGCTGTAGCTAATGAAAATGCAAAGCTAATAGGGGAGTACATGGTTCCACCAGTTGTGGAAAGTTAATCTAGCATAGTATATCCAGCATTTGGCCAGGCAAACTTCCACCTGAGGACTGATGTGATCAACATGTTTCAAGACGCGCTACAATTCTTTGGGAGAGTTTCGAAGAATCCAAAGGCTCATATATCAAGATTTCTGAATAAGTGTGCAACTATCGAGTATGTAGGGATGTCTAGTGAATCAATCAAAATGAGGCTTTTCCCATACACATTGAAAAACTCAGCCAGCGGTTAGACACTTGTTCACCTCAAATCATCACTGCATGGAACCAATTGAATTGGAAATTTCTTAGCAAACATTTTCCATCGAAAAAAATTGCAAAGCTAAGGAACGAGATTACCACATTCCAACAACTGGACTCAAAATGCTATTCAGAGGCTTGGGAACGATAGAAGGGTTACTCTGCCAATGCCCACAACATGAATTGTGGAAATGGCTCCAGGTGCAATACTTCTACATTAGTCTAAATTCTATAAGTAGGGCTAACGTAAACTCTGCGTGCGAAGGTTCTATCGCAAAAAGAACTGCGGATCAAGTCTACCAAATCCTGAAAGATCTAGCATTCACTAGTGTACTTTGGCCTACTGAAATGACGAGTGGAAATAAAGCTGTCGGGGTATTCGAGTTGATTCTCTTACAGCAATTTCAACATAGTTAGCATCATTGGCACAAAAGGTGTATCAAATGAAAATGCAAATATTGTGGAGGTAACCATGAAAATGTTGATTGTAATGTAAGCTCTCCTTTTTTTGAGACAGTAGAGGATGTAAACATACTTAGAATTTTCAAACTACATCGCTAGATTTCTGCAAAATGAGAAGAAGTCTTCATTAGATCTCGTGACTAAGTTGGGGAAAATATTTACCCAGCACATGCAAAGAACATATGAGAGCTTACAAGTTCAGGAAATTGCCATAAAAAAATTCGAAATATCAGATGGAACAAATAGCGAAGCACTTTCAGAGAGACTATCATGAGCATTGCCCAGTGACGCTGTGACAAAATCCAAATAACAGGTAATGGTCGTGAAGGTAGTGGAGGAAGAACAGACTAAGGCACTAACTATACCAAGTGAAGTTCAACTACCAAAGATTAATCTTAAGAGACAAGTTGCTACAAAATAAAAAGTACATACCACAGTTAATGAGCAATTGGAGGAATCTGAACAAAATAAAGAAGCAGAGATAGAATGAGTATCAGAGAATCCAAAGGTTAAGGAAACCGCTCCTACTGAAGAATTTGTACTACCACTACCTTTTTGACAAAGGCTGCAAAAGAGAAACCTCGACGATCAATTCGAGAAGTTCCTGGATATGCTGAAAAAGCTTCACATCAACATCCCATTCATCGATGCAATTCGACAGATCCTGATGTACACAAAGTTCATGAAGGACATGATATCTAAGAAAAGAAAGCTTCCAGATTGGGAAGAAGTGGCATTGACTGAAGAGAGCAGTGCAAGACTACAAAATAAATATTGCCACTGAAACTCAAGGACCCAGGGAGTTTAACTTTACTTATTTCACTAGGCAAAAAATTTCATTTTAACGCTTTATGTGGTACAGTGTAAGTGTAAATTTAATGCATTTGTTTACTTTTAGGAAACTAGGAGTTGGGAAGTCAAATGATAGAATGTAACGTTGCAGCTGGTAGATAGGAGCATTAGATATCCATGGGGCAAGGTAGAGAATGTGCCCATTAAGGTTGGGAAGTTGATATACCCGGTGGACTTCCTTGTTATGGACCTTGAAGACGACCACGATATGCCAATTATCTCAGGTCGACTTCTTTTAGCAATAAGTCGAACTTTGATTGACATGGAGGTTAGCTGACCGTGAGGGTGGAAGGCACGCATGAGATATTTAAATTACATAATCTACCCAATCAACCATTAGTCCTAGAGGAGGCCAAACATGTTGCCGAAGAAATTCATCAAAGGTCGAAAGAGACAAAGTCGTCTAGAGAAGGGCTAGAAAGGAAAATAAAGAGCTCAAGGTCTGGAGGGTAAAAAGAGGATGTAAAGTTGAAAATTGTAAGGACTGTAAGGCGCTAAGACTCTAACATGAACCACAACAATCTATCCCTCTATACAGCCTAACTAAAGACTATAAATTAAACGTTTGTTGGGAAGCAACCCAATTTTCTAACTCTTTTACTTATTTTGTTTTTCGTATTGCATTGCATGTAGTGTTATTCTTGATATAGGTTGTATTAGTTATATGCATGTTTCAATTCAGTTTGGGGGTCATCTTCATCATTGACATTTTGTCTGGTTAAAGGAAAACATTAATTGAGTCAAAATGAGTTTTCTTTTTATCCTTTTGATTGTTTTCTTCCCCTCTTGATAAGTACCATGGATATTGATATTGGAAGGAGCTTAGCAAAGTACAATTTGGAATAAGTTGACAAATAGATCTTCTCGCGTTCAACAGAAGAAATCGGGGAGTACCATTTTCATTTTCTTCCTCATCCTCTTATATTTTTATTTATATTTTATGACATTGAGGACAATGGCGATTTTAAGCTTGGGGGTGGGAAAAAGTTTGAATTTTTACTTTTCGTGTATTTTTTAGTGTTTGTGAACGTTTTTGGTTATTGCTTTAGTATATAATATAAAAACGGTGGATATGTTGCATACTAGATTGATTGATGCTTAACCCTACAAAACTTGATAATAATACTCGCATTAGAATTGAGGTTTTTTTTTTTTTTTTTTTTTTTTCATGATGCAATAAGTTGATTCATATATTTGTTCCCAATTCTTCTCTATAAATATGGGGGTTTTAGTTCTCAATATAACACACAAGTCTATTGACTTCTCTCTAATTTATAACAACCAAATACAATAAAAATGACAAATGAAAAACAAAATACAAATATTGTGGTGTATCCTCCCAATAGTACTTATCATTTCTCTCCACCCTTTTTGTCCTACTTAGTTTTATCATTTGATTAAGTATCAGTCCATATATGATCTCGCCGAAGGCAATTCTATCCATTGGAATTTTGAATTTTCATGTTGTGTCCGTTCCTAGCATATCATCTGTTCTTGCTTGATCCACTGGGACTCTTTATAGACTCTGAAGACTCGGATTTACTATGCAATGAACGTCAAAAAGAGGGACACGAAAGGAACTGATTATGAGGTTGAGTATTGGAAGCTACATCTTTATTGAATCAGTGGTAAATAAATATTGAAGTTTTTATAAATTTGGTGCATTGTAATGGTTATCTAAAATTAAAGTAGAACATTTGAGTGCAAGTTGCAGAAGCAACACTTGTAAACAAGTTTGAATTTACATGTATTACTTTGATTTATTTGTAACTTTATTTACAGATCTAAGAATTAATTCAGTGATCAAATGCAGGGGCGAATCCAGCATCGTTGTTCAGCTAGGGCGGAGATCGTTGACCGTTGACAATCAACGATCATAATAGCCGAAAATATAATACATATGTAAATGCACTAAAATATAAATTTTACGTATCCATTAATTTTTTCCACTAATCCCTAATTTCCTAAAAGACAAACGTCACATACAGCAGGTCCGCAGCAGCGCAGCGTATTAGTCGTTACTCGTCTCCCAGACCTAGTCTCCCTCCTTTCCTCTTCCGGTTTTCAATTTTGGACATTGGTTGTGGCTATTGGCTAATGGTTTTGCTTGCCGGTGAAGTATCAAGTATGGACCAATTACCATGGGTCCATGGTCCACTGACTTCTCCAGTTGGGCCCATTCATTGGTCCCTACCTTTTTTTAAAAAAGAGGCCCAATTGTATACATATTATACACATATGCACACCCCGTGTGTGTATATATCTTTGATCCTTCATATTTTCTCTCTCTACCTACAAGTCTGTGTCTTGTCATTTACTGTAAAAAATTCATACACTTCTATGCAGATCGTAGTGGATATATAATAGAGAGAGAGAGAGAGAGAGAGAGAGAGAGAGAGAGAGAGAGTGAGTGAGTGAGGAGATGTTAGATTTGGAACAGCTCTACCCACAGAAACTCCCTTTCAACGCTCAATTTCTCCATCCTTAAAGCAAACATCATAAAAATTTTCGATTGATCAAAGTAATGATGATAATAACAGCATTAACGATTTAAAGTTCTTTTCGACGAGCGCGACTGATGCAACTTCGTCATCGGCGGCTTCTAGGGGCCAAATTCTAGTTGAATTTAGCCCAAACAACAAAGGAAAAAAAACATTTCCGGGCTTCTTCTTCTTCATTTTCTGGCGGATGGTAGATGACGACTACTCAACTGAACCTCCAGGCGGATCCAGCACAGGCGGCCGCGGGGGCTGGCCAGGTGCTGGATCCGTCCCTGATCAGATGTGAGGTATTTATAATTGTCCCTAGGCATCGGAGACGAAATTCTAAATTTTGTATACGTCGGCTAAATGGTTGTATCCTTAACTCAGAACTTGGTTTGTTTGTCCAAGTCATCGTTGGGGGTCTGGATGTGGCTGAAGGTTTAGACGGGATTGATTTCCTCATGGTGGATTACAAGCATGCAAGAATACTTCAGCTGGCTAAATTAGGACAAAGAGATGTCATTTTGGTGTGAAAGAACATGGGCTCAACGGATGCTTCGGGTTTCATGTGGCGAAGTTTTGTCAATAGGAAATCAAGAATTCTGAGATCAGTGTTTTTGCCTATATTGAAGTGGCTAGATATTGCTCGTGTATGTGGGGGGGGGGGGGGGGGGGGGGGGGGGGGGGGAGGGGGGTGTAATTTTGTCAATTCCAGTTTTATGGAAAGTTGGAACTTGGATCAAATTTCTTGATTTTCCACGAGAAGGCAAAAGCGGTCAACTTCAATTAGCACCGGTTCANGGGGGGGGGGGGGGGGGGGGGGGCGTAAAAATAGGAAATGGAAAGGGAGACAAGAAAAAATGGATCAAACATATTTATACACAATCTAGAGAATATGTTTGAGAAGGTGAAATTAATAGAGATATGGTGAGTGATGCAACTTACAAGGGAAACAAGTCTAGATACATAAATCACAGTTACTGTCCCAACACTGAGATGTAGAAATGGTCAGATTGATTTTTATTTCTTGAAATTTAATCTCTTTTTTTTTTTATTACATAGTTCTCACCGAATTTCAAGACTTCTAAAACCCATTAAATCGCATGTCTAGAGATCAGATAAAATCTTAACACATAAAAACAACTAAAGTTGACATCCGTTTTTCTATCAAATCGTGTTCTAGATTGAATGTACACAAATGTTCAGCAAGCCCATTAATATCAAACTTTCCAAAGTATGCCAAACCTTCAAAGCTTAAGCGGCACATCGAAGAGAAATATCCTTAATTTGTCATATGAATTCTCAATTCTTGAAATCACCAGATTAAGAAAAGAAATCATGTAAATAACACCAAAGAGTATAAATACATTTATCGGGAGGAAAAGAAAATTATCTTGCCACTGTGAAAGAAAGCAAAAGCCATCATCAAAAGTAAGTGCAATTAGATGTTGAGCAAAAAAGAAAGAAAAAAAAAATTAGGTTTTTGTTTGTGGTGGAACAATAATTTATTTTTGGATAAATATTGAGGCTCTAATTATGTAATTTCCCTAAAGGCTATTTACGTATAAAGAAACATACTGAAAATTGTAGTGCACATAATAAAAATTATAATGGTAACATAATTACCTTTTATTATGCATTGAAAGACTTAAATACCCTTCAATTGAAATGTCAAAAATGTCCAATTTGAAATCAAAATTTATCAAATTCTCCAAAAGTAAATCCCCCTTCAATATCATGTTTCCAGCCCCATTTTCATTATATTAAACCCACCTTCAAACTCCACTTTCAGTATTTTCATATGCATTATTCTTCTTTGCAATCAGTGATTACATATCTGAAGTTACTTTATTTGAACGAAAAACAAATCAAAGGGTGTAGATTTTGGAAGTGGAGAAGCTAGAATCGACTTCAAACAGTTGAAGATATGCTTTATAGTTTGAAAATTAACGATTTCTTATTACTTTCTAGTTGTATTCTACCTCTAGATTTTGAAAAATCAATTGGGAAAGCAAAATTAGCAGTGAACCATAAAAATGAAATGATACTATTTTTGTGTATCTGGATGCCCTTTTTATGTAGCTAGTTGCCTTGTAGTGTCATTTTAAATTGTCAATGGTTTTATTGACGTAGTTTTTAACTTGGAGGCTAGAACTTGTATTTGATTTGGAAAAGCTCTAGTGCAAACATGCACTTGCAGTAACGAAGTTTAAGATCTTGTTATGTTTTGTGCTCACCTTATTACACTAGCATCAGTTGAAAACAAAAGTATATGCAAATGTATATATCCAATGGCAAATGCTGTTAACTGGAAAATTTTCAATCAAACTAAGGTGTTGCCACCAATTTCGAATAGATGACAAAGTGGATAGAGGGTCTATAAGGGCCTTACATGCAAGAATGTTCTACAGTTGACAATCATTGAGACTTATTTTTGTTGAATTTAATCTTGAAATTCTGAGGGTTTTTGATACATTGTGATGGTTTTGATAAATTGTTACGGATGGATATGTGGTTTTGATGGATATATTGATGTAATTATTGAATTTAATCTTTAAATTTTGATGGTTTTTTATAAAATTTGATAGTTCATTTGTTCTCATTTTTAGTGAACTGTGATAGCTCTCTTTGTTTAGATCCAAAATGGCATGTGGTCATTTTAAACGTAAGGGTATCGTTTAGGGTTTAGGATATACAAAACATGTATAACTCGTTTTTGAAGTTACAAACATTTTTTTTACTAGTTCCAGAGTGAAATCAAGTGTCATGACCTAAAACAGTACGTGGTCATTTTAAACGTATGTATGTCATTTCTACTAATTTAGTGTTCATTTCGATTCGATTTCGCCCGTATCAACTTGAAAGTGTAAGGATAAAACCTTTATTTAAATTTGGACGTTATGGTCCATACAAATTCCAAGCTACAATGAGTTACACCGTACATCCCATTGAAAACTACACTATAATTGTGATAACAAGGAAAACTTAACAAATATGGTATATAAAATATAACATGTCTGCTCATTTGACATGTACAACTCATCTATGACGTTATGAATCAATTTTAACTAGTTTCGGAGAGAAATTGACATCTCGCGATCCAAAATGACTCATGATTTTTTGGCAACGTATAGGGTGTTGTTTCTGCTAATTTCGTGTCCCTTTTAATTATTGCTTGTTATCACGTTATGGTCCATACAAATTTCCAGCTACAGTGAGTTACACTGTACATCCCATTGAAAACTACACTATCTTGATAACAAAGGAAAACTTAACAAATATGGTATATAAAATATAACATGTCTGCTCATTTGACATGTACAACTCATCTATGATGTTATGAATCAATTTTAACTAGTTTCGGAGAGAAATTGAGATCTCGCAATCCAAAATGACTCATGATTTTTTGGCAACGTATATGGGTGTCGTTTCTACTAATTTCGCGTCCCTTTTAATTCATTATTGCTTGTTGTCAAGTTGAATTTGAAATGATGTAAGTTTTAACTATACCTGAATGTTATAATGCAATCAAATTTAAAACTATAGTGTGAGTCACACCATATATCCAGTTGAAAACTACACCACACTTGACAACAAAGAAAAACGTAAGTAATAAGCATTGTATACAAAACATAGCACGTGTGCTCATTCAACATGTACAACTCATCTATGATGTTCAAAAAATTGTTCTACTAATTTCATATCATTTGAATACCGAAGTTGACACAAAAGTTCACAAGATAGTGAACAATATAACATCAATGAGTAACTATACTAAACTTCAGTATAAATGAAAGTGAGCTCAAATTCCATTATACTCCAATTATGAGATAAGATACTCAACAAATTAGCCTTTTTCATTTGTACAAGTCTTCTAAAATGTCTTGAGACATGATCGACTAGTTTCGAAGTGAAATCAAGCATCTGTGACTTAAAATGGCATGCAGACGGTTTAAATGGCTAGGTGTCATTTCAAATATTTTGTGTTAGTTTCACTTATATTCACTCCTCTGTGTGTGTGTGTGTGTGTGTGTGTGTGTGTGTGTGTGTGTGTGTGTAAATGTTTTACTACATTTGGATACCAATGTCAATATAAAGTTCACCCAATAGTGATGAAAACTATTGTTATGTAAGTAAATTACACTAGACTTCACACGTAAACTACAGTAGACTTCACTATAAACAAGGTTAGCAATCCAAATTCCATCATATTACAATTACGAGGTAAGATACTCAATAAATAAGCTCGTTTAACTAGTATATAAGTCTTTGAAGATGTTTAAAAATGTGATCGACTAGTTTTGGAGTGAAATTGAGATCCCATATGTTGGGGAAAGGTTTAGACTCAAATATGCCAAATAAAAATAAAATAAAATCAACAATACAAAGCAACAAGTCACTATTTATTGGTTATAGATGATTAATAGGTAGTGTTTGAAGTTGAGTAGGTTGGAAAAATAGCAAAAATTGAGATCAGGGCTCTTCCCAAATTAACTCACCGCTTTAGTGCCCAGCACCCAGCGAACGGCAATGTCCTTCCTGTGAGCGAATGAGTGCACCATAAGCGTTCAGCGAGTGCTTTTGTGCCGACTTTTTCTCCTCGGTCCATATTTGACTCCTTCATGGCCTATACTACCAACCCTTGATTATTTTAATTTTAATTACAAATTTACAACTCAATAATGAGATTTTGAACACTGGTATAGCTAATTCCAATTAGGATAATAAACTCTCCCTTTGGCATTTCGTGACAAAATATTTTATTTCAAAGTTAAAATCAAAACTACCTAACAACAATCTACCCCAAGACTTAATTCCTAAACTTCAATTCAAATCTTGTCCTACCTGTTTATTGAAACACATATAAAAATACCATATGAAATGTAAGAGAAAATTGACAATAAAATAAACATAACTAAGTTAAAACAACATGTGTAACACCAAAGCATATAATATTTACATGCGACAATAACTTGTAAATAAATTATAGAATATATAATCAATATTGACAAAACACCAAACATTGTCAATAAAAAAATTCTATACAAAAATCAATCAAAAATATTAACTTCTCCCCCTACCTCTTATACTACTCATCTCTCTTGTAATAAACACTCTTTCACTCTTTTTTGTCACGAATAACTAAGGGAAACAAGTAATAAAAATATGAATAATATATAGAGGAATGAGAATAAAATTTTCATTTTTCTTTCTTTTTTGATACAAATATTTTTCATGAATTTTTAAATATAACATCAAATATGGAAAGCTCAAATCACATGAACAATTATTTGTTTACTTACAAATGCATAATTCATAAACAGTGAATTTTTTTCCACATAACTTGTTTCAATCAACAATTAAAAGCAACAAGTCACTATTTATTGGTTCTAGATGATTAAGATTATCTATCACTTAAACAATTGCATGAACATTCAAATCAAAGCAGTAAATAATACCAAAAATTAATGACGGAGGAAAATCCCTTGAATCTTACCAGAAAAGTTAACTTACAATTGGTCTAGACACTATTAAACCTTAGCTGACTTTGACCACCCAACTTGTAAATAATCGAATAACCTCTTCGATTGGGCGACTCGCGTTTCCCAACAACTCTAGGCTGCATTTCCTTTACAGGTTAGAACATCCCAAATTATTATATATTAAAGGGACAGTGAATCAAGGGTTGAGGGATTAAGTATCCAAGTCATCTTTTCAGCCTATACATATGAATTTTCTTATTCCTGTACGATTCTATACTCAATTTTCATGCATAAAAATTGCATCGTTTCGCATGGATAAGCAAAAAATTCAATTAATGCATAAGATTCAGCCATAGCTCATAAATTAATACATGCTCTCAAGTATACTCATCATAGCCAACAAAACTATCTAACTCACACAAGCATGCAATTAACCCTGTTGATTCATCACCTTAAACACATTGAATATAACCTGCTCATTGTCCACCCAAAGAATCATTTTCTCATCATACACATCAATAAGCGCTCTTTCAATGCCAAGAAAGGTCTTCCCAAGACTATAGGGATATTTGAATCCTCTTCAATGACCAAGATGATAAGATCTATCGAGAAGATGAATTTATCAACCTTAATTAGCACATTTTTTATAATTCCCTTAAATCTTTTGATGGACCTGTCATCCAGTTGCAAAGAGATTGTCATAGGTTTTGCTTCTCCCAATTCAAGAGACCTATAAATAGAGAATGACATTAAATGCTACAAGGTATAGTACAAGATATAGTAAAACTCTCTAGGTCTTTTAGCTTAGGAGGTAATTTTTTTTAGGAAAATTGCACTGCATTCCTCATTCAGGCAGACAGTCTCATGTTCTTCCAACTCCATCTTGTTGAAAGGAATTTCCTCAAAAAATTTGGCATATCTGGGCATTTGTACAACTGCATCTGTAAAAAAGGATATTTATGTGCAATTTCTTGAAAATCTCCACAAACTTGGCTGCTTGTCTAACTTCTTGTTCTACAATTATTAGGGAAAGGGAACTGGTGGCACATAAGCCTTGATTGGATTTGGTGCTCTCACTGTTTTCTCACTTCCTCCTCCTTTGTGATTGCGCAGATTTTTCTTCTTTATCATCCTGTTCAACTAACTACATCTTTGTCTTTTCTATCTGGCCTCTTTACGTGTATCTCTAGCAGTTGTACTCCACTTCTTATGGTAATAGTTTGTACTTATTCCTTTGGATTTATTATTGAATATATTACTTGGGATATCCATTGTGGGTGTTCTGCAAGCTACTGAGCTATTTGACTAATTTGTATCTCCAGCTTCTTGATAGATGCTTGTTGATTATGAAACTTTGTGTCAATTTACTGGAAGACCTTGTTTGTCTTTCGCATATAGTGATTGAATATATCCCCAGAACTTGGTTTTTTCTCTTGCTGTGTATTATTTGAAACATTCCCTTACTAATTATCTGACTATCTGAAGTTCGGGTGTTGTCTCCAACCTGGGTTATATATTTGTCTATATGGTTGAAATTGAGGAAACCATTTTGAATGAAGTTTACTTCATCAGGAAAATCCATAGACAAGCAATTTTCTATCGGATGATTGGCTACACAATTTTCACATACTGGACTGGTTATCATTGCATGTGTTCCTTGTGTTTTTACTTTCACCAGTAACTCTACATGTTTTGTCAAAGCTATTATCTGTGCACTTGATTACCTTTATTGATTAAGACACTTTCTCATTAACTCCTTGAATCTGTTCCATGCCTCGTGACAGCTCTCTGTTGGAAAGTTTGAATATCTAATCTGATTTTTGCTACTTTTTCCAGTGGGAAAAATTTATTGCAAAATTTTTTAGTCATTTCCTCCCATGTTACTATACTTCCATGGGGTTCAGCATCCAACCATTCCAATGCAATATCTCGCGATGTATAGGGAAATAATCATAGCTTAATAATGTCTTCATTGAGCCTTGGGGCATGAAAATTCTGACAATTTCTGAGGAAGCGGGATATATGTGTGTTCGAGTTTTTGTGAGCTAGACCATAAAATTGGAGAGTGTTACTGGTCAAGTTAATCCAATATGCTCTGATTTGAAAGTTGTTCACCTTAAAATCCGGATATACTATAATGGAGCGTGCAGGTTCTTCTATGGGGATCAAGAACATTGAAACTGACAAGTCCCCTTAATTTATTTCTACTCACTCATGTTGCTAATCCGCAGTGTCGCTACTCTCTCAGCAACTTGTCCTATTAGCTGTATAGAAATAGGATTCATTTTGATCGTCAGTCATTTGATGTTGTTGTTTTTATTTGTGTTCTTATGTATTCGTTTGAAAGTACGATCTATCTCTAAATCAAATGGTTCAGATCGTTATCTTGGATACAAAGCATACAACGAACACCTTTTATCTGTTAATAAAAGATAATACACAAAAATCAAATAACAGTTAAAAATAAAATAAAGTAAGACAAAAAGTAAACAGTTACCTGACAACGGCGCCAAAAACTTGTTACCTTTTTTTATATCGCAAGTGTATGATATCGTAACAAGTAATATAGTAGACCTTTCAGTTTGGATCGTATTTTTATAACTCCTATTTGATGAAAGCAAACAAAGAATTATATGTTGTTGAGAATTTTTGGTTTAAACACTTGAAATTAATTAAAATGCACACAAAGATTAATTGTTAATTCAAATAATGAACGGATATTAGGGCCAAACAGTTTCACTTATTGATCACCTTTAAGTCTTAATTCAAGATTCAAGAGAACGTAGTGTTCAATCGAATTTTTCTATTGTATTCAATTTATCCATCTCGGGTTCTCATTAAGCCTATTTAACCTATTTGATCACATATCTCTATGCAAATTAACATTAGTTAAATGAAATATTAGTTCTAAGAACTCATATAATGATTGCAAAATTTAGTACATGTATCTCTATACGCTATACTAATATACCCAATTTTACCATGTGGTTTAAATCTCAAACTCACCTCTATTGATCGTAAAAGATTCTTAAAATCATCAAATTAGTGATCAAGTAATTTAACGCATTAAATTCATAGTAAAATTAACAAATATATGATAAAATAACAAGACTATTGAATAAAAGAAATAAAAGGCCTCAAGTAAATTACATTGTTCGTCCTAATATAAAATTTAGCTACTCATAATGCAAAAAGTAAAACAATGAGTTGTTATTGAACACATCACCAGGTTTTGAATAAAGATGTAGGAAAAAGAAATTAATCTTGCACCAAGATCTTCTTCCTCCTCCAATCAATGCTTCAAAACTTGAATTTGTTGATTTTTTTTCTCCCTTGAATTTCGCTTTTCAATCTCTAGTTGTATTCTCTTTTTCTCAAAGTGTGGAACCCCATAAAAGTGTCAATAACTTGTATTTATACTCCTCCCCACGTTTGTAAGAATGTAAGGTTTCTCATGGGGGATAGAAACTGGGCCCAAAAAAGGACTTCATTCATCTACAAGCGGCTCCACAACGAGCACACCTTGTGGCGCTACCTCTGGTGTGCTCCCTTCGTGGCACCACTCTTCTTTCCTTGATATTGTGATTTGACTCTTTTGTCCCTTTCGTTCCTCTTTCCTCGTTGATCCATGCCAATAATTTTCTCTTTTCTTTCCTTGATTTGCGTCATCTCACCACTTCTACAAAACAACACTAATAAATACATTAAAAACGTTAACTACTCATACTATCTAACTCCCAAGTTAAAAATGGAATAAAACTCATGAGCAAAACACACTTGTCAAGGTTAGTGGCTTGGATGGTTCTTTGCTGATAACATGTGAATTTTGATGAAGTTCAGGAGGTGTTTTTAAGCTTTACTAGTGCTTATTTTATTCAAGACATGTAAAAAATAAATAAACAATATTTAAATATCATATTTTTGCAACAAAATAAGATTATGGAAATATTTTTTTTTCTTAATATGTTTTTTTAATTTTACACAGGGTACCCAAAACCTTAGGCCGGTCACTGCTATTCAAGGTTACTTTTTACTCATTAGGAGTTGATTAAACTCAAAACTCTTCGCCCTTCAAAAATTTTGAACAAGTATACCATAAGTGGTTGTTTTTTTTTTTTTTTTTCTTAGGCTCTCTAATTTAGTTGCCATTTTTTTTTTTTTTTTTCTTAGGCTCTCTAATTTAGTTGCCATCTAACAAGTGCGTTCTGCCATTCCAAATGTGATATAAACCTTTCTAGGCAGGTCACTACCACATCATACGACACTAATCAGCCAGTGACTCAAGCAAATTTTCTATTTTTATTTTTTCAGTGGAAGTGTTTTTCATATGAAAAAAAATACGTGGAATTTTTTTTTTTACGTATAGTCCAACCTAAAGAATTTTTTAGTCATGCCATGGCTCCGCCGCTTCATGTAATCATCATCTCTACTAAATTTAATTGTTTTTTCCTTCGTGTGATGTTGCAATCTTCTTCTTCATAATGGCTACTGCATCTAATAATCTGATTACAGTACTCTCGGCTCAGGAGCATCCTAAATTCCTAATAGCTTTGAAAGACGTTGGCGGCAATTGTTGTTGCTCCAATTGTGCCCCCTCCACCGGCGGAGCCTACTTGACTGGATTTGGACGTAGATCTGGTGGCTATGGAACCCCCAAGTTAAAAAGTTCTCAGATATATTCTCTGTTATGAGTTTCCATTGCTTTTGCATATTAGAGTTCCAACTTCGGAATTTATGTCAAGAAACGCGAGGCTGACCTTTTCTTTGAAATACTAGGTTTGCACTTCAATTTCCTTTGCAATTTTGTTCATTTTGGATCTTAAGTCAATGGTGTTCTTGTTCTCTGTCGTGTGTTTTCTGCACTCCCATGAATTTTTAACTCAAAATCAAGTAGAAACCCACGCCATTAGATCAAATAGCAATTAAAAAAGTACTCGGGATTATGAAGGAAATTGTAATTAGTAGTATAAAAAAATAAATATATGTTTTTTAATTATCCATGATTTTTGTCGATAATTAAAGTGATAAATACATATATTAACATATGTTTTGTTGGTGGCGACAGCGACGATGGTGGTGGTGGTGGCGATGGGTCTGTTGAGGTGGTGGTGGAACGGCATGACGATGTGGTGGTGTTTTGTGCGATGTGTTGATTTGTTTGTGGTGGAGGAGGTGGTGGTGGTGGTTCTAGCAGTGAATGTGGCGATAGTGGTGTTAGAGGGAGTGGTGCGGTGGTGGTCACAAGTGTTAGTTGTGGTCACAAATTATTTAGTTGATTGTGACCGTTAAATTGGTTAATCTGTTACCAATAAACAATATGTGACTAATGAAAAAGATAAATTGTGATCAAGAAATAATGTGTGACCTAAAAAATTGTTAATTTATGATCGATAACTTGACAGTTTATGACTTTCTACTAAGTTGTGACTTAAAATATTTGCGATTTGAGACCGGTGAAAAAGTTGTGACGTATAAATTTTTTTATTTATGACCGATGAACAAATTGTGATTTATAAAATTTCTGAATTGTGACCGTAAAATAACTTGTAACCTATAAAGTTTTTGATTTGTGACCATAAAATAATTTGTGACTTATAAATTTTTGATTTGTGATCGATGAACAAATTAAGACATATAAGTTTTTTTAATTGTGGCCGTAAAATAATTTTTGAATTGCGACCGAAAATAATTTGTAACATATAAAAACTGTGATTTGTGAATTATATGAAATTGTGACTTTAATATATTTAACTAATAAAATATATATTTAATTAATTAATTTATAAATAAAATTTAAAAAAATCTCAGATTTGAAATTTTAAACCTTAAAAAATTTGAAATTTGAAATTTTAAACCTTATCTCTTAAATTTGAAATGAGTAAAACTAAACATCTTACTTATGAAATTTTCCCATTTTCTTATTGTTGACGGTCTATTACGGCTTAGAGTCATTATTATTTTTCCTTACGCGTGCTTTGCTTTGAAGGTTATAGCTTCGATTATTATAGTTGATTATCTTTCCTTTAATTGATAGGATTTTACTCATATTGATTATGTAATAAATCATTCCGACCATAGCAAGGTTTGATCTTGGATTAAATTTGCAATGGTTTCCGCTCTCTAGTACATTAAGCCAACCTTTTTGGTTCTTGATATATCCTAGTATCTTTAAATCTAAACCTTGGCCAAATCTTCCAAAAAAACCTTTATCTACCGTGACCATCTATCTCGTGTCTCACTCCGGAAAACCTCTATCTCCGACGAATCTCTACCATATATTTCGCAAGGCTCCCCGAAGTGAAATAGATGGTAGAGATTCGCCAGTTAATTGGTTTAATGGGTCGCCAATTAACCCAGACCCTCATTTTTGGTTTTTACATCAACTATTAGAAAGTTACAATTAGGACCACACTTTAATTTTCACCATTGTTCGACATAATGTCTTCTAGGTGGATCCTTCATGTGTCCAATTGCATACAATTGAGTCCATTTAATCCCCAATCATCATTTTTTTGAACCATGAAAGTCAGTTAAATACATTTACAATTAAATAAACAATACTTACAACTTTCTAAAAAAAAAATTTTAATATAATATACTATGAATCACAATTATATGCATACAAGTCAGACGCCAGCTTTATCCTCCAGATATGAATGTGTGTTTAGTTTATCAACTCTACATCACGTCTGATGCTCAAAAATTTGGTGTACTTGGGAAAACTCCATAATCACCATGTATGTAAATAATAATACGTTAGTCGAATAATATATAAATATAACATAATTTAACAAATAAAAAGAATCTATGCATGTTACTCATTGACTAGCATCTTATAGGATAACTCTGACGTTGAAGAATCTATGCATGCTACTTTAATGAAACTAATCCTCTTGATCAAGAGAAATGTATTGATAATGATATAGGTTTGGAGATTCCTTTTGAGGAAATAAAATATTTGAAAAGCAAGGATGATCCTATAGATTTTGAAGACCAAGATGAGGAAGAAGCAATTATAGATGAAGAAGAATCTTCTGAAGTATAAAGTCATCAATCTCTACCTAAATAATGGAGTAAAATAAAGTACATCATGGACATGCTCAATAAGTTTGAAATGGATGAGTTGAAATCATGAACACTCCAATGAGCTCTCATCAATCAAACTAGACAAAGATAATCAAGGTAAGCCATAAACATAATAAAAAATCGAGGAATGATCAGATCTCTCCTTTAGTTAACAAATAGACTTGATATTATGTTTAATGTGTGATGATTGTGTGCTATATTTCAACACAATACTCAAAAATCACACTTTAGTGCCATAAAACGAATTTTGATATCTAAATGATGTTAAGGCATTACATATATGGTAGTTTAAAAGCACCCAAAAGTGGGATATTGTATTAAAATCAGTGAATAAGGAAAATCGATTAGCCGATATTCTCACTAAACTTGTAACACTTGATAGATTTTGATAAATTCAAAGAGATTTGGAAACTATCGATGAATTTGAAGTGGGTGTTTAAATTGAATTCATACTAATTTTTTCGTATGATTTTATGTGCATAATTGGTTGGAACTTATATAAATTTTACCCAAATGATTATACTTTTATCTTTGATAACTCATGCTTTGATTATTATTTTTAATATAAATGTGTTGATTATCCTCTTATTCAAACTTATATAAATCTAGCATCTTGTGCTTAATTGAGGGGGGAATATATTACTATTTTTTATGGTTGATTTAAAATTTTGATCTTATATATACACTCTTCCTTTCTCATATGTGCTATCATTTTGCTTATACTAAAGGAGAAATTGAGTAAGATAGTTATACTCTTCCTCTCTTCATCTCTCATGTGCTTATGCTTTGAATGTACGGTTATTGATTTGTAAAAAATAGGGAGAATATGAATTACATAATAAATTTGTAAATGTATATTCCTTTATCAATATGATATCAATTGTTCAGTCTAACCTTGCAAATCATCTTGTTTGTCATAATCAAAAAGGGGGAAATTGTTGACATAATGTTGATTCCTTAATGTTTTGATCGTAACAAACAAGATTTTGAGTGGTGATAGTTCAAAATTAAAATTAATCAAGAATTGCCAAAATCAACACATTATAAACCGGACTCGAAATGAAGATCAAAGTGGAAGTTAAGCATTCAAATCAAATCATTAAATCAACACATTATAAACCGGACTCGAAATGAAAATCAAAGTGGAAGTGAAGCATTCAAATCAAATCATTCGATAGAGAGATTAAAAGACAAACGTCAAGAAAAAATAAAATCAAAAGCATGAGAAACGACATCAAAGAAAGATCAACACGAGAAGTCTAAGAGGCAAACTTAGAAGGAAGCTAAAAAACTAGACTTCTTAATATAAATGTACTAATACTTTGATATTTAGTAATAAATGATAAAATCTCAAAAATCGTTTTATGCACGAAAAGATTATTTCATAAAAATATTTGTATAAAAAATTATTTTTCAATTTTAACTTAATATTTATTACTTACTCATTCGAAAGCCCACATTTTGTAAAAAAAAAAAAGTCAACGTCAACCGAACCAGACTGTTCGGACAAACTTCTAATTTGATTGAAAAAATCAATCCGGATGTCCGAATGGAGAAAACTGGGCGTCCGATTCACCCCCAACGATTAGTTTTTTGACCGTAATGGCTAGCATTCGAATGAGTGGTGGACGTCGATTGCGAGGAATTTTTTTTTACCTTTTGATTGCTATAAATATTACTTCACTTTGCATTCATTATGACAACTAGAAGAATGCTTTCTAGAGAAACATATTTGAAAAATCATTGTTGAGCTTACATTTTTAAATTCATTTCATTTATTTCTTCATAGAAAAAAATTTGATTGTTGAATCAAAGTTTTTCATCTCCCTTTGTTCTTAACTTATTTATATCAATCTTAAAAGAGAGATATTTTTGAAGAAAATCTTTGCAATTACAATGCATACATTTTTCTATTTCTTCATATTGAAAACTTTGATTGATTGAATCACACTTGAGCTATCATTTATTACTATTCATTAAAGTGTTAACCTCTTTTAGTACTTAACTTGTTTGTATTATTTATCCAGAGAGATATTTCATACTAAAATCACTTTAATAAAGTGTGGGTCGTGTTGAAGTCTCTTAAAGATCAACATTGTATAAGAATTGATACTTCTTGTTGTAAATCATCGTGTAGGTCATATTGAAGTCTTGTGAAAGCTCAATAGTGGATGATGTTGAGATCCCGTAAAGCTCAATATTGTATAAGTATCAATACTCCTTGTTTGTAAATCACCGGATTGCACCATAAGTCAATCAACATAGTGTGAAAAGGCATTCCTCATGCTGAAGAGCTTCGTAACGGAGGATGTAGATCGTTGATTTATATCAAACCTCGACAATTATATTGCTTACATTCTCTCTCCCTTTTACTTTATCGCTTTTATATTTGTGCTTATTATTTGAATTAATTTATTTAATCTTTACTTGCTTGAGTTTAGATTAATTATTCGAAAAGTTTTAAAAACCAATTCCACCTCCTCTTAGTTAGTTATTCTTGGGCTATCATATATAATTTAGGGATAATTGCAGCCAAGGTACCAAACATTTCATTTTGTAGTAGACTTAGCCAAACCTTTTATTTGTGCCACCGTAGATACAAACATTTAAAAAAATTCATAAGTCAAGTCCAAATTGATGAAAAATGCCAATGCGGCCATTAGTTGACTAAGAAATGGAAAACTTCATAATTTTAACCAAATAAAACAAGGACATTTTAGCCAAAACATATTTACCCTTTAACAAAATTATTCTTTTTCGTTCTCCCCATCCCCCTCCATCACTGAACCATCACCCAACCATCACCGACATTGTGCCATCGCGCTACCGACGGTGACTGCATTTCCANAAAAAAAAATCAAAATAACCAGTTTATAATCAAATCCAATCGCCCAATTGGAAACCAAAATTAAAAGAAAAGGCAAAATCAAAACCTCACTGAAGTAGAAACAGCAATATAAATTCAAAACCTATAAAATCCTCAAAATATTAAACAAAAGAATCCTAAATTTCGCAAAAAAGCATCTCTTGCCATTTTCAAGGAGTCGTTGTCTAGACCTTCGCACAAAAGAAAACTCTCAATTTCGACAGCAAATGCATTCTTGTCCTTCTCCTATGAACTTTTTAAAGGTTTGGTATCTATGGTG
>CAIGRO010177615.1:0-27938 GCA_903798355.1 Fraxinus baroniana
TTACTATCCGTTCTGGTTCGCTGTCTTGCAGTCGGAGTGCTACTTCTGCAAGTGTTTGATCGTTGTATTTTGAGAGGCGATTTACTATATACCGTAAGCACCGTGTAGCGGAGTAAAAACGTCTTAAGGACAGAGAGCATAGTTCTCGCCTCGATCATCTTGATTTCGATTTCTGCATACTGTTTTAGACATTTATTTTTCTGTATTCTGTCCTTATTATTATTATTAAAGTCGATTCTGAAAACGATTTACAACCAACATCTTTATGCACACGATTAATGTAATGGGAAAGTTTTTGTCTATGTTATTAAATGGGTTATTATAGGCAAGTTTTATACCTAGACTAATTATGCTTTGTGGTATTGGGTGTTGGTCACAGAGTAAAGTTTACGGACAGGGTTGTGGCTCACCTCCTTTTCAGAAAGAGTTAATGCTCTTTGGATATTTCGGTTTGACATTACATCACACCCAAAACAAATAGAAGGGAACTACATGATATGTCCGTTAGATGAGTGAAGTGAGGATGTTTAAGATAGACGTTTACTCATACTAGAATTGATATTGAAGTTAATGCTAAGTTATTGTTTGGTCGTGGTACATCTTATGTAGACTTAAAGATGCTCCAATTACAAGAGCAATGGGATAGCAATAGACATTATGAGAGGGGGGGATGTATATAGAAATTAATTTGATCTGGTGCAATTGTTAGAGTTCTTAATTTATTGGACGATTAAGTGGCCCAGTTGGATCATGTGTTATGTGTATCATGAATAAGGCTTATCATGTACTAATAAATTGGTTATCAAAGTAGAAGCTTGTTTCAGAGAAATTACAATCGCATTATAATTTAAAGGTCAAAGTAGAATATTAATTTTAACCACACATTATGTAGGTTCTCAACTACTACTCACTTATTATCCACGAATGTGTGATCCACTGCTTCTTTTCATTATAACCCAGTTATGATTTCAGGGAAACAAACAAGCACTAAAAATAAGACATTTCATGCTTTATTTCATATTTTTTATAAACTACTTATGCTTGCAGGTCCACTCTACGTTGACCGTTGGTGATTCTTTATTAGATTTGCTTGCGTCGAAGTATTTCAATTACATTGATGTCCGGTATGATATTCTTATGCACATGTTAATAAAGTTTGTTTGCCCCGTATTGTCAATGTGTGTGCTATAAATTCTAGTTATAATGAGAATTCATATTTCACTTCAAGCAACTTTTTGGCTTTGCGTTGCTAAGATATTACCAAAAACAGATTGCTAGACCGAGATATCTCATTGAAGCTACATATAGTTCAAGAAATGTTTCCTTTTATTGTTCCCCTTCCATTAAAAATATTTGTGCTGCAGTAGCATAAATATTCTTAGAACCACTTTAATCTTGGAGAAAAAATACGTTGATTCAACTTGTGCAGTTAATGCTGTCTTGTCCAGGTATTTCACTTTCATTATCCTGGAAAAGCTGGCTCGAACTTTGGAGGCAAAAGGTATCTCTCCTAGTCATACTTTTGACCATGGTGGTGATGTTTCACCTAAGAATATAAAATGAAATACACAGACCTCATCTCCTTGGAAGTACCTATAGTTCTATATCTTTCGAACATGATGATTTATTTTCCCACAGAAGCCAAGAAGGGAATTTCAGGCGTTTACGATGGGAGCCAGTCAATAACGAGGTTAGTATAGTTTGGGTCATGGATTGGACACAGTAGAATTTTTAATTTGACATTATATTGTTCATAAATTTTTTTTCTTGGAAAAATACAATGATGTCATTGCAATAGCTCCTAAGTCAATTGGGAGACCCAAAGTCCACCTATTCTTTTGTACGCAGTGGTGTACCATTTCTATTTAGAGAATTGGAGTTGCTGCCTAAAATGATATTTCTAGTTGTTTCACATGGTCTTGCAACGTTGACACACTCAAAACACCTGAGATGAAATACCCACCTATAAATGACTCCGGATCTCAAACATTCTGCCTTGTCCCTCAAGGCTGAAAAATTTACTGTCCATGTTCTTAAAGTTGCTATTATGAAAACTTATTATGTTTACTTTGGAATAATTAGCCATCCTTTTAGCATAGAAGTGATTTTTTGTAGTATTTTTGGGTTCAACTTTCTCCTCGTCCATTATAAATACTGTTGTGGTAAATTTTTATTTTTAGTATAGAAGTGACTTACACTTACTTTAGGCATTTTTCTCTTAAGCCCCTGTTTGATGGCCATTATTTGGGATTTTCAATGTTTTGAATATTGAATTTTGGAGAATGTGTGGTTAAAAATAAGTAAAGTTGTGAAATAAAGGATGTCAATAGGGGCTTATTTTTTGTTTTTTTTTTCCTGGGGTTGCGGTGGGTTTGAGGGAGTTTCAAAGATTTTGATAAGCGTATGTGTATGTTTAAATTGTTCGTGCTCTTGAAACTGGCCAGGTTGTTGAGAATACTCGGCTTTCATAATATTAAGGTGATGCTACTTCTAGATTCAAGCAATGAAGTTTGTCAATCTGCCTCAAGGATTTGTAAATGTTAAACATCTATTGTTGGGTGTTTGACGGTGCCCACATAAAATGTTAAAACTTACAATACTAGTGGATTTGTTCGCACATATATTTTGGCTTGAGATGGAAAAAGGATAAAATGATAAAATCATGGAAGCTGATTACTATCGCACTTTATGATTATATTACTTCTGGAACTCATAATCTGAACCAGCCATCCTCGCTAAATATTCTATTTCCTGTGAAAATCTTGAAGTTACCACATGTTGATACTGTAAAAAAATTTAACTTTTTATAGTCAACTTTCCTTCCATAGTTTTGAATTGTTTTTTATTGAAGTTTTTGTCAATAATGGAGTCTGATACTTACACCATTGTGTTTGTAGCATGGAGCTTTCTATTCACAAGATACATAATTTGCTCTCTCATATCCCAGCTCTAGAAGCGTCAGATGAAAATTCGGAATATGAAATGTGGAATGGTTTAGGTAATAGCTTTTGACTTTCTCCTTGATGCTAAATCTAACATTTCTTTGTACTAAGTTTATTTTTCATCATCATCTTTTAGTACCACACTATATTTCTTGCATCTAAATCAAGGAAGAAAATATTATGGTGAATGCAATATCTTCATGCATGGTGCACCTAAGTTGTAACCAAAAGACTTACATGATTATCATTGTTAGTGTTTGGTTGCTTGAAAAATTTAGTTTGCAAGAATTAACTATACCGTGATATCTTTAGAAGTGAAGAATGGTAATTGCACATTGCTAATAGCAATAGAAGACAATGGATGGTTTCCTTTTGATTTATGCAGTGATAGTATTTTGAACAATAGTTAACAAGTGTTTTGGAAGTTTTTGAGAGAGAGCTTCAGGAGCTTCCATACTTCGGTATCCAGAGTATTTTTGTAATCATCAAACTTTCAGGGAAAAATAAAATGAAGCCCTTATCCTAGCCCCATTTTTTAGATACTCGTTTCTTGCAAACTTATTTTCAACCATATTCTTCCCAAAAATTAATTTTACACGTAAATTTAAAACATTTTTCTACATTTTAACCACACATTCTTGAAAAAATATTATTAGAAAATCTATTTTTCCCAAAAAAAGGCCTCAAACAAGTGCTAATATTTTTCCAGGAAGGTTTAGTTTTGGCGATTTATGGTGGAATTTAAATTGAGGAGAATCTGCCAGTTTCAAATAATTAAGCTGTATCGCATTGAAGAGAAGTGGCTCACTTGATGGAGGATATTCACAAGTCACTTGAATAAGATCGTACAGATAATTTGTTTGGAAGTATTACTCTCTGGGCGATCATATGAGTATCTCAATATTTTGTATTTGACTTGTAATGGTTTCAACTCAGGTTTTGTACATCATTTTCTCAAGAATTTGCTAAATGCTGTAGGTTTTACCAATTATGTTCAATAATTTTCTTATAGTTTCCTGGTTGTCTTCCATCTTATCTCGGTTCAATTTCTTTATTCACTGACTACAGCTTGAGTTTGTTCTTATCTTTGTAAATCAGGCATTTTCGTTGAAAAAAGCAATCTCAAAGAACTTAATGACATGGAAGATAAACAGATAAAATCTAAGAAGTCTAGTGATAAGGTACATACTAGTAAGAAATTCTATAAAAATGATAATGCGCTGAAACACTATCATTTTAATAAAGCAACAAACTTCTATCAGAGACTGCTGCTTATTTTATTCTAGGCAGTAAATTTTTGGTATTTTTCAGGTTTTATCAGAGAACAATATTGCAAAGAAGATGAAACTGAAGTTTACTAAAGCCTGGATATCATTTCTCCAATTGCCACTTCCTCTTGATGTATACAAGGAGGTAAAAACAAAAAAAATTATCATTGAGTTCATTCCATATTATTAAAAGTATCTGATTATGTATTTTTATTAAGGGAATTGGTTTTCAAATATATTCTGCACTTCATCTGTACATATTCCGACACTCTAGCTGTGTGGCTTAATCTTCGTTCTGTAGTGGTCTAGCTACTGCTTATAAATCTTTATTCTTGAAAAAAATAGCTTTTGCAAGAATGAATCAGTTTATTGATCTGAATTTGGTTAGTCATAAATAATTCCACAAATTATAGTTGTAAACTCTTGGGTTAACTTTTTATTGTTGTGGAATGATGAAATTGTTTTCATTGAATCTTCATATTCAGTAAAGGCTACACCATAGAATTCTCAATATACTGGGTGAATATGATCATGAAATGCAAATAGTTTGATCTGAAAGTAACAAGCTGACTTTCAATTCTTGCCATCTTTTAAAAAATTATATTGAGTTCGTGAAAAATAATATTATGTCGCTGACCCCAATATTGGAACAAGGCTTGATTTTCTGCATGTTTTGAGGTCTTAGTGTGGTGAAAAATAATATTACGACGCTGACCCCAATATTGGAATAACTTGATTTTCTGCATGTTTCCCATAGCTCATTATAATTTAAGATGGTCAAATATATTTTTTATTAATACATTTCATAGGACCCTCAACTATTACCCACTTCTTATTCATAGATTCCGAAGGAACGTATAATCACTTGAATAATAATACGAAGCATACCCAAGCATGCTCTTTGTTGTTGTATTTGAGTTCTAATTAATACTTCTATCATGATTTCCCGCTTTCTTCAAATACCTGCCATTTGATGATCAGGTTCTTGTTTCACTTCACCAGAATGTCATTCCTCACCTCTCTAAGCCAATCATGTTATGGTAAAATATGTATTGATTTGTCATTTACTTATATTTTCTTGATTATTGGATCAATCACATTTGACAACTATTTTAAGTGTTCTTAATCTATGATATGCAGTGATTTCTTGACCCGATCATATAATATTGGTGGTGTTGTGAGTGTTATGGCTCTAAGCAGCCTATACGTTCTCATGACAAAACACGGTCTTGAATATCCAAACTTCTATGATAAGCTTTATGCTCTATTGGAGCCCTCTATTTTCATGGCAAAACACAGGGCAAAATTCTTTCAGGTAATTGTGAATATTCTTGTTTCATTTTTTGTTGCAGAGTATTGCTCTACGTCATCTTGGAATCTTATTAATGAGTTCAGATCTTAAATTTCACAACTACTAATTGTTGGTCTTAACCAAGTTGAATGGATATATGTAAACTTAAGGATTGGACATGGTTATATACCTGGCAAAAGAAAATCATTAGGGAATCTATCCTGCTCTGTCAGTTTATTGTTTATACGCTTCTTTTTAACTTTAAGTTGACGTTTAGAATTTTTTTGGCCAAGATATTTACACCATCGTGGTTGTTGAATCAATAAATGCACTTAGTGAGTCTCGTCCTCTAATTTGCGAAGCATAAGCGATATGCGAGGGATAAGAAAATAGAAAAGGCTTCACCAAGTATAGATGAGCCATTCCCCGTCTAAACTGGCTAAAAACTGTTAAGGTGCACGTGGGCAAATACTCAAAGCGTGACTTCAAAGCCAATAAATGAAAGACACGTAAAGTAATCAATAAAACGTGATACTATAAGGGTGGGTGTGATCGTAAGCATGGAATTTGCATGGAAAAAAAATAAGTTCTAGGTAATTCAATTGCCTAGAATTTATTTGCATGAAAATTATTAATTAAATGTGTTTGATTAATTTAATTTTCAATCTAGAAAATGTTATACTTGTCCATTTTTTATTGGTGGGTAGATGAGAGGGGGTAGAAGAGATTGAATTGCCTGAAAAATAAAAAATTAACCGCCAAAGAAAATATTTTCCTTGTTTTCGAGAAACTTATGGTTAGGTGATCAACTTTTGAAAAACTTTGTTTATGGAAAAATGTCAATCAAACGCCCCAAAAATAGGAATTTGGGTGAAAAATGTTATTTTTTATGAAAAATAAAGCCAATTAAGCACATTCCAGTAGAATTTGTTATAAGTTGATTAATAAGAGATCTCCATGTCATTTTTCCTAAATGACCAAATAGCCCCAAAGCTACGAGGAAAATCTATAAGTGCTTTCGTCTAAGAGAAAGGAAGCATGCACAATTTAAGTATCTTCCTCTTAAATAGTCATTTCTCTTGCTTCGGTTTGAGTATCAAAATCATCGAGTTTAGGAGGTGAAAATTTTGGCTAGGCGAAAGGAATTTTAATCTGATTATTATGAAAAACACATTGGCATTTGTCTGTGGGAACTTTGAGCTAAGTAAACCATGAAGTTACGTGGTGGAATTGAGAAAACCCTGAAATTTGCAGAAATGAGCCAAATGGAAGCAGATCCGAAAGAAAATAAAAGTGTTAGAAGTTGAAATAGAAGAGTCCAGCGACGATTCGGCTGATAGTGACACCAATCCAAAGCGAAAGTGGGAAGAAACATCGTAGAATTAAAAGCTGGCATTTTTTTTCTCTCCGACGCCAACACCAATGGGAAAGAACGCATATAGCGAAAGCTGTATAGGAAATGACGGAAAATCTCAAGGTGCTAGCAGTAGAAAATGCGTATCTACGTGCAACAAATGAGAATTCAAGGGAAAGTTGACAGGATAAAATCGGCCAAGGAGAAACAAAGCTTGTTACTAGTTTCTTTTCGAAGAACAGTACAACTTACCGTCATCACAAACTTGCAATATTGCATCGGAGGAGAAGTGGAGGAAACAACAGATTAAAAAATTTGCTCTAGAGAGACTTGCGGACAAAGCAAACTTTCATGATTGAAAATATTACCAACCCAATCATTGGGGAGATTGAAGAGTTGAAAGCTTTGACAATTCTTATAATATTCACCTGTATGGAGAATCCAAAGGCCAATTTACATAGGAGAAATATGATAAGAAGGAAGGTCCGATGTACCAATTACCATTAGATGATCAGCGATTGGCTACCACAGAAATAAGCGGTCATAGTAACATTCGATAAAAGCAGGATGAGACATGCATCAACAAAGAGGAGAATCCCTCAAGAGTGATTTCACACGTTTTAAAACTGAAATGAAGCGAGAGATACCTTGTGGAATGACTTGTTGAAGAAGACTCCATTCTGGCAAGAGGCCATCAAAAGGTATCTATGTTCCTTCTACCAATTAATAGATTTCATACGCAATGAGATCTAGGTAGATGATATCCTCAATATCGAAGGAGGCAAACGCAAGGTTACAAGGGAGAATTCAGGAGAGAAGCTTTTACGTTTGCATCTGGATGGCCTTGATCGCAATATCATTCTTTGCAACACCCTCGTAGATTATATTAGCACACTCGTAGGTTATAAGCAAAGCATGTCTTCCCCTTAGAAGACAGAAGGCAAAAGTCTGTAAAATCCACCATACGAGAAGCTACGATACGATTGAATGCTTTGAAGTGTTTAAAATGGCTAGGCTTCGAAGCAAGCAGGGGAATATGTATATGGCCTAGCAAGAGGATGGGATAAGAGAGTGAAATAAAGGTGTGCGAGGGCATTGCAAGCGTCAATCAATGTCGCGAACTCTCAACCCTTGACGAGATAAATCAATATTATAATCAAACCCCTTGTTCAGGCAAATATGCAAGGAATGCGCACAGTACATACTCCCAAACGAAGGAGCCCGCATTTAAAAACTTATGGATTAAAGGTAATCTTGAAAATTGCATCCCTTCCAATTACGGTTAATAAATGTGTAAGGAATCATATATCCCAAGCCATCTTAGCTTGCGATAGCCTTAATAGACATCTTTCCCTCGTGAATTCTCCATTTGGAATTTATATTTAGCCCAATGCAAGATTGTTGCCTTCGGGCACCCATGTTTAACATCTTATATGATGTCGCAAAAAAATATTTTGTTAAAAAGGGACATTGTCTTGATAATAAAGTTGGGAAAGGAGACAAAATGTTCAAAGTAGATATATGCTTGTAAAATCTCATTTAGAAAAGTATCCGATGTTGTGAAAGGTAAGTTGAAAAACTTACCTGCCAATAAAGATAACTTTGCAAGTACTAGGGGAAGCAAAACAATCAAAACAATGTTGGACCTTAAGAAAGGTTGCAATAATGAGAACTGTTAACAAAAGGCGAAGTTTATGGTGCTATTTCTTAATAAAAAGGGAGCTTTTTTCGGTCAATTGCGAAGTTCAAATTGAAGGCCAAAATCTTTCCCCTAAACAAAATTTCAAGGCAAGGCTTATACCGCTGAAGAAATGCGAGGACTAATTGTTATCCTGAGAACTTTTTACTAGGAGCGAGATCACGTCAGCTTACATCCGAAGTTGATGTTGTGATAGATTGACATCCAAAGTTGATGTAATGACAAATTGTAATTGCGCTTTAAGTATTAATGTAATGAGAAGCCATGGCAGAAGACACGACAATGATCCTTCCTCCTTTATTACTAAGAATGATTTAATAAAAAAAATTCGCATTCAGCAAATTGTATTGTTGATACACAATTGTCTTAAATGCATTTACGCGAAGTGTAACTAAAGATCAAATGAGTAAAGCACTGCGAGCTTAAATTGATTACCGCATGTGCAAGTGTACAAAATATCAATGAAATTCCACCAGTATATTACCAAAAGAGCAATTTTATACAAAAAAGCAATGAAAAGTTGCTACTACCAAACGATGAGATAGAAATAAGCTATTACCAAACGATGAGATATAAATAAGCCATATTTCTAAATTAACCTGGGGCTGAAGATTTTTCTGCAATTTAAATTGAAATCAGACAAGTGAATTCGACTAGCATGCTTGTATTAAATAAATTAATTCAAAATTTATGCAATTTAAACCTTCTTACTGTTTATGTAGATTGGGGGTTCCTTCCTCCTTTTCTGTCTGGTATACACTCCTAGCCTCACTATGGCAAGTCTCGTGGACTTGTTTCCCTGACGGTCCTCTGCCTAACGGTACTCTGATGTCCCTGACTTTGTATAGATCCGTACTTGAATGTGTATAGACTAAGAAAAGTAGGAAAGCATGTTTAAAGCAACATGATTTTATTCAAAGAAGGTCTAAGAGCAAAAACTCTTTGACTTATTTAATTACAAACAAGATCCAGTATGGATCAAATGAGGGTTTAGCCTCGAAGTGAAAACATGAAAGATTTCAAAGAATAAGAAAATGTCTCTAAAAATTTCTCCTCCGTTTCTATGTTTTGAGTGTCTCCTTTTAGAGGCGTTCCAATGATTCCTTTTTTCCTGGTTTGGCCAACTGCCCTCCATTATCAAACTACCGTCGGTCACATGGTGTCCTTTGCTTTTATTAAAGCAATTGTCGATTGCATGGTGTCCTTTCTTTTTACTTTTCCAAAAGTAGATTCCTTCTTTTTCGAAAAAGCTTTTCACTCTTAACATGCTCGTACTGTTGCTGCTGCCAGATTTCTCTGATGTAGAGATTTTTTCAGATTTTTTCTCTTCTTTATTCTTATCACACCATTGGCATGAATGATAATTTCCAAGACTTTGTTTTAGTACTTTGCACAGCTGTCCTGAATAATTAATTGGTGTATTTGACATATTGTAAAATTTACTTTAAAATTTACAAAGCTTGCCAATTTCTTCTAAACTGATTTTTGTACTTGTCTTGCTTGTGACCAAGATGAAATCGGAAAAATGATTTATCTTAATCTTTGATTCTCCATTGAAATTCTTTAATCTTGTAAGGATTCTTTGATAAGAGAGTCCTCTCCAATCATGCAGGGTTTCTTCATTGATTTCTTCAATTTTTGCTTCCTTGGGTGTTTCCAAGACAATTTCTAGCATTGTCTTTATTTGAATATGATGATATCCTTTCACCATGACATTATTTCATTCCAGAAAGGGATTGTACTGGTGATTTCTTCATTGATTTCTTCAATTTTTGCTTCCTTGGGTGTTTCCAAGACAATTTCTGGCATTGTCTTTATTTGAATATGATGATATCCTTTCACCATGACATTATTTCATTCCAGAAAGGGATTGTACCAGTGATTTTCAAGATCATCTGTAAGTTCTGTTCTTTAACAACAAATTTCTTAAAATCTTCAAAAAGTTCCATAACCTCATGGTTAAATGGTTCTAGTAATTTTCTTATAAATTTTTCTGTCAAATTTGTCCAAAATTCAACTGGACACATGTAATAATATTTTGAAAATTCACAACTATGATTTTCAAAATAACACATCACAAATTGAAATTTTTTCTAAGTGATTCAGTGTGTCATTGTGTCCTATGTTAATATTCTTAACAATGGATACAATTTTGTCTAATTCCGTGTCTTCAAAAGCAAGAAGAACATTTAAGAGTCCAAGCTCTTGATTAGTCTCATTAACATTTTCAAGGGTTTTTTTTGAAATTTGCTATTTAATTTAAAAATTTAATATCAAATTTCCCTTTAACTTCTTGTTCAGAAGTTTTAGGGGATTCTCACATTCTTTCAAATATTCCTATACTTGTTTTGGGAATATTTGTATTGAAATGATTTTCATGGGTTTTTACTCCTGCTATAATGACAACAGAGTGTTTTTCCATGGCTCTCATTCTTTTCTTGAAAAGAGCTAAGGATCTCCTTAATCTCTTTAAGACTTTCTTTAATGAATTGAATTTCTTTTAATATGTCTGGTATTGACATATTAAATTATTATTCTTTATCATTATTGGTTCTTTCACCATAAATGGTTTTTAACCATTTCATTAACAGTCTTGCTTAGCTGTTTAAGCTGCCTTCACTGACTGATTTTTGTTTCCATCTTATTGGAAGAGGTTTTCTGTTAAAAGACAAACTTCTAGTAAGAAGTGGTCTTTGTTCCTTAATCAGTGATCTTTGGTCGTTAAAATTAATTTTCAAAGATTTTCTGGATGGTTGTATTAACTATTCAAATTCTGTTTCCTTATGTTTAAGGTAATCAGAGAATATATGATCAATCTTTATTCATTTTGGTTCTTTAATAATTGTCATATTATGTTGGTTATGAATTGCATAACTTACAAAGGCCCCGTTCGGTAGAGATTAAAATTCAATTAAAATTGTAAATATAGCCGTTATTGGGTTCCACTCGCCTAATAAAAGTCAACAATAACGGCTAATTTTTCAATTTTAATCCGATTTTAATTTCTACCGAACGGGGCCAAGATATGAAATTGAAAAATGTACGTTATTCTATTTGACTAAATTTGCCCTTCCGTACTTGTGTATAAAGGAAAGTATTCTGTCAAAATTTTGGTCATGAAGACTAACTGAAAGTCTAGGGTAAACTGTAAATAACAGTTTTCCGCATGCTAAGTTCCCTTCAAGGGATCCTAGACATTCTTCTGTAGGATTCTGTATTTTCTCATCTATCAAACACATAGATATAGGTTGACATATTTCGAAGTTGGATTCGAATAGCTCCTATAGTAATCCAAAAAAAGATTCTTGTTGTTGTCAAGATCTACCTTTTGTTTGGCTCTATTTGTGTCTTGTTTAGTGAGTAAAGAAATCCCTATCTTATCATTAGTATGTTGTACATGTATAACGAATTCCTTTTGAGAAACTCCATAATACACGTTTCTGTTTCTGTTGTAAAACCTTTCTATGAAACCAGGTTGATCAAAGATCTCTCTTGGTTCTATAGTAAGTTATGTTTTACATATTTTAGCAAGCTTCTTATTTGAAATCAGAATCTCTTTTGAGAAGTTGCCTTGTGATTCAATCTGTTCATAGATCTCTTCATTTTCTTCTGTATTATCATTATTACGTCTTTCAACCTTCATAATTAATGATGATGACAATTAACATAATATATAATAAAATTTTTGACTGTATCATGGTAATCTTTTAAATTATTATTACTTTTTTCTTTTATCATAGCTAAAGTACTAATACTTTGGCTTATCATGGTATATAACAAATGATAGTTATATCTGTCTTCATGATACTTATGGGTATGTAAATATAAAAATATAAGTATTACAGGTTCTGCAAATTATTTGCTTAGTATTACACATTATGATGATGTTGTAAGGCATAATGCAAAATGAAGTCTTTCAGTTTTATTGTACCCAACTAAAGTATCAATTTTCTTTTGTTTAAAGTAAGCAATAGACTTATGATGTACATTAGCAAATATAGCATATCTGTACATTTCTTCATAATATTCATGTATTTCTAACTCATTTGTAAAAATAAGTATGTATTGTGAACATTCTTCACAAATTATTTCCGTAATCATGGCTCTGATGCCAAGTTGAGGGAAAATGGGGGTGCGGATAAAATGTATCAATTGGTTCAGTAGAAGCCACAACCCCACTTGAAGGTTTGAAAATCCGTAGGGTAAAAAGAGTCGGCAGGATGGACGGAGTACCTAAAGCCATATAGGCAAATGGGTGAACCTCTGAAGATGGGGGCATCAGCCACCAAGGAAGCCTCCCTTGTAGCAGAAACTTCGGCACCTTTATTGATTTCTTGATATTTGCCTTGCTCCTCCTTGGCCTCTCCTATTTATCTGAAGAAAGGTGTATCTTTTTCTATAAAGCCTTTTTGTCTAGGCTATTCGACAGTGAAACATAAACATTGTAGTCAAACTGCTAGTCTTGAAGCAAGACAACAGCTTGCTTGAGGTGGACGTCAATCATTTTCCCCCTTTGAGTAGGGGTAAGCTCCTCTGCAAGTTTTTTCCAAAATCGGCTAAAATAAGCATATGCGGAATTCACTATTCGGGAAATGAAAGGAGGAAGCACTAACAGAACCCCGCATTTAATTCTTCGTTGCGATGCGGGATTAAAAAGGATTTAGAACTCGAGGGTAACCCCTTGGGCGAATAAGATGCTTTAGGGATTCATTATTAGTTTGGACCCATTTGGTATTTTTCTCTTCCTTTTGGGATCCCGAATTTCGGAAAAAATTGATGGAAGAGGACTCTAAGCCCCATATTCATCAAATGCTTATGTATAACTATACAATCATAAGGAAGGTAATCCACAATTTGAAATTGTCCAAGACGTAGCAATTCTATGTCGTTAGGGATGTTAAAACAATCCCGAATTTCGTCCAAATCTTTTTATGTAATAATGGTAAATAAATATCTTCGAAGCTTCAAAAACTTCTCTATCGCTAACATTAAAATCACTTGAATCACTCAAATGCTCGTGAACCTGCTCAACCCTAGGCTGAGAACTACCCCCGGTTTAAGAAGCTTCGAGTTAGCCCCATAACTAAATGGATTAGTAAAGTTACTTCAATTCGTTGGAATTCCATAGAAGAGGTGCATTAGGGGAGGTATCCCTAAGTTTAAGAGCTTTTTACCTTAGTCATTTGACAATTATGGTAGTCTCTCAGAGAAGATATTGTAACAAAGAGAATCACAAGAGCGAGATGAAGATAGAATTTCCAAAGGAAGAGTATATAGCACAATAAGTGAAATGTAACGAGGAAAAAGTAAGAAAGGATCCCAAAAAGAGGAAGTAACGTATTTATAGGTTCTAACAGGTATCGTGAACCATCGGATTGTATACTTAAAACAATAGCAATCATTCAAATTATCCAAATGATCGCAATCATTGGATATTAACTTCCTGTTTGACCTCCATTTTTAGTGTAGAATGTATTTTGGAATAGTAGATTGATGGAGAATGTGTGGTTAAAAATGAAGGAAAATTTTTTAGATTGTGTATAATATTATTTTATTGAAGATTGTGTGATTGAAAAGAAGAGGGAGAAAAATTTATATTTTAAGAAAAATGGGGATCAAGCGTGCCCTAAGAGGCGCCCGATCAAGAATTTAGAGGAACGGACACGATGACACGTGATTGATGCACAAAAAAATTGCCACAATCATAGCATGTCCCCTCAATATAACTTACGTCATCCACAACAAATTAAAAGACATACGCTAATATTATCTATAGGTTTGCAGTCTAACAAGGCAACAAGTCCTAAATTTAATATGAATAATAAAATCAAATTTCGGGAACTATTTGTTGAATAAATAAATACACTATGAGAGCCTAAAACATCGCTTGCGAAGCATAAGTGCTTATATGCCAGTGATAAAAATTTAGAAATGGCTCGCACCAAGTATAGATGAGACATTTCCCCATCTAAACTGGCTAAAAATCGTTATTAAAGTGCACATGGGCAAGTATTCAAAGTGTGACTTTTAAAGCCAATGAAAGAAAGGCATGTAAGCTAATGAATAAAACGTGTTACTATAGTAGAATCAGTTATAAGTTAACCAATATAAGGCTGCCATATGCCATTTTTCCTAAATGACCGAGTTGCTTCAAAAATCCGAGGAAAATCTATAAATACTCCTGCCCAAGTGAAAGAAAGCATGCACAATTCAAAAATCTCCCTTCCAAATAGTCATTTCTCCTCTTGCTTCTATTTGAGTATCAAAACCACTGAGGTTTGGGGGTGAAAATTCTGGTTGGGTGAGAGGAATTTGTTGATTTGATTTTTATTGTCAACAGTGGTCATGTGACCATGCTTGTGCATGGGGCAATCTCCTTCCTGTGTGTCATCTTTTGTCTATACTCGTGCCACACGAACCATTTTTTGAAATGTAATCCTTGCTTCAAAATATTGATTCAAATGCGGTCATGACTACTATTGCTCGTGCATTTTTCTTTATATTAGTATTGTAATTGAGGAGAAGATTTTATGGTCCATGAATGACTTGACATCTTTGTTAGCTCTATCTTCAAAGAAAGTAAAATGGATCCTTTTGCCAGATTTTAATTTTAACATAAAATGCAAGGCATCTACTCTCTATTATTGCTTTTTTCATGGCTATTGTTGTGCTAACTCAAATGCACCAATGTTTTTCCACATTGATCAGGTGTAACTATCATATACCATTAGCAAAAAGAGGACTAATTTTATTTATAACATCCTTTCTATTTTGCAAATAAGGCTTAGTTTGTTAGTCCTTCAGGGTAGTGAAATAATATTTCTAACTGCATTATGTGATTTACAGCTTCTGGATTCATGCTTGAAATCACCACTTCTTCCAGCATACTTGGCGGCTGCTTTTTGTAAGAAATTGAGTAGACTTGCACTTTGTGTTCCTCCTTCCGGTGCATTACTCATTGTTGCTTTAGTTCACAACCTTCTGCAGAGACATCCTTCAATCAACTGTTTGGTGCACCAAGTGAGAAGAAAACAATCTTTTTTTTTTTTTCATTTGTATTCTATATTGTTTTTAAATTGGTGGTTTGCCATGAAGATTTCATTCATTTTCAGATTGTGACAAATCATTTCATCAAATTATGTAAGTTGTGAGGAGAAACCTCATTTTACTCGACTCTTTCATCATTCCCTTTCTGCCCATAATATATTCAGGAACTACCCCCCCCCAATTGGGAAGACAATGTAAAGATGATATTCGGATTGACAATGCTATTTTCTGCTCATCAAGGGTGATTAATTTTTTTTGGGAAGTCCAAAAAGTTCTCGATGACATCTATTGGCTTTTATGGCTGAACTTTGGCGAGATATTTTGTGGGTGGTAGTGTAGAATGGAATACCACATCAATAAAATGGGTGCAAATTACAGAAGCCTGCATGTCTACGTGATCAACAAACTTCATGTGACTGAGAGAGTGCTCACAAGAATCTACTATAATAATTTTTTATCAATACATCTTTCCTAAGTAAACATCTGTTGGTATGTAAACTGCCTTAAATGTCCATTTTATTAGAAAGTAAGATGAATGGCCCAAAAGAAGGTCAAAAAAATTATAGCAAGCCAGGTGGTGCTAGAAGTGATTTTCCTTTCGTTGTTTGTCCACTTAGAGAAAATAATCTACTTGTATTTGTGTTATAATATTTTTCCTGTAAGCTGGGGCAACCACATAGAAAATAATATTTCCGTATATGTGTGTTATATCGTTTCTCCTATGACCTGGAGCGACCACTTGTAGAGTATAACATACTTACACAATCATATATCATTATGGGGGGTTTGGTTCATTATATATTTTTCTAAGTTCATTGCATCTGTCTTTATATGAACTCTTTTCCCTCTAGAATGCCTCAATAATGTTCAAGTAGTGTTCTTTGTCAACTTACCCTTGCTTTTGTATTTGGGATTGTTAAGATTTGGGGGTCCATCTTAAAAGGTCGACCTTATTAAGAGGAGTAGTCCAAGATCTTTATTAATTGGTCTGTGTCTACATCTTTATTCGATGTGGGATTATATCCCTTAACACGCCCCCGCAAGATGGTGTCTTGTTTGAGCAGACCAATCTTGAAATCCACGTGCTCACTTTTTGGAGTCTTAACGGGATCGAAAGATATGGGATTATATCCCTTAACAGGGATATTTTAATTGATAGATGTTTCAAGTTCATGCTCTTTCTTGAGGGATTAGTGCTAAGATTTATGATCTTTTATATTCCATGTAGTTAAATCATCCATCTTTTACCATAGGATTTAGCCTTCCATATTTTTTCTTCAATAGTCATTAGTCAACACATTTAATTGAGAAATATGATTTGTAAACTTTTGAATAATCTCTGTGTCATGGTTATAATGGTAGCTCGAGACAATGTATATGGGGGTGTGAAATAAATATTTCCTTTATTATCCTAGCTTCAACCCTGAAGATGATAATGACTTGTATCTAATAATCATTTTCAACACAATGAGTACTTTACTATCTAAAATGTTGTTAGAATGAAAATCTAGAAATTCACAAAAAGGGAAAAAGAAAAACCAGTAACAACCTTCATGAGTGACTTTGAAGTTTGAACACAGTGAATACATGCTCAGTTATGCTCGAGTCTGTGCCTTGAAAGAATGGTAGATGATGTTTTAAATGCTTGCTTGCCTCTTTCATTCCTTTTAAGGGTTGACTAGTGTGTTTGATATAATATTACTAACACTGTGCAGGAACGTAGTCGTGAAACTACAGAAGAGGCTTCCGGAGAAGAAAAACACAATGTTGACGATGAAGAGAACTCCAGTGCTAACAGGGATTTGTCTGACAAAAAACCAGGCATTGATCATTTTAACGAGGAAAGTAATCCCAAAGAAACTAATGCCATAAGTAAGTTCCAACTTTTTCTTTTATGATTTTTATATGTATGTTAGTGTCAATTGCTAAGATAAATAGCTAGTGGCAAGGCATTTGAAACTTTTCTAAAAAGAGAAAAATATCTCTGGGTCTTTATTCGATATCCAAAGGTCCTTCGGTCCTGAAGTTTCTCCTGCATACTCCCTGTCCACCTCTTGAATAATTGTCATTGATGACTAGCCTCTCCACTTCTTAATGGCTTTGCCCCACCGGTTTGTATACTGAACTGCAAACTTGGCAATAATCATTACACTGGGAGTTAAAACTTACTGGTGTACTTGGTATGGTTGAAGTATATATTGATAAGAGGAGATATAGCTACAGTTGGGCCCGCTTTCTGGGATATTGGTCTCTTCTTTTGGTTGAAAGTCCTCTTTCACGCTTTCATCTGTTGGTTAACTATGGATGTCAAATTGCTCAGTAGTGCAGAAATTTGGGAGTGATAGCTTCTTAAACACACATGCCTAGTAATTTTAATTTTGTATTCGAGCTGTTTTTTATTGATATCGTAGCATATCCTCTACTGCCCGTCCAATAAACACACAAGATCTGCTGTATTTTTTATGGTTAAAAGTATAATTTTACATCGATGGCAATATTTGGCAGGGAGCTCTCTCTGGGAGTTGGATACTCTGCGACATCACTACTGTCCTCCTGTTTCAAGGTACATGTTTATAACATGATCTGTGTGAATGTGTACACTTAATGCCTTTTACATATATTTCTCGATTTATCTTCTGTTAATAATTTATCCTCTTCATCGTGGGATCAGGTGTTTTTTGTCCTTTGAGAACGATTTGGCTGTCAGAGGGAAAACTGCTGAAATTGCAGTTATGGATTTCAGTTCTGGTTCATATGCAACAATTTTCAATAACGAGGTACTTTGCTTTATTACACAAGACACTTATATGTCGTTGATTGTCATATATGATTAACATCATTTGTTTGGTTGAGGGGTTTTCCTTAACACGTTGAAATTATGTGACTTCATTTCTGCATTAGGTTTCAGGAACTAAATTATGGGTATTTTTTAGTATTGTAAGTCTGGTCTGTTTCTTGTTTGATGATGCATTAATCTGTTTACCTTGGTTTTTCATGCAACTTCATGGCCCGATTTAGTTTTATGTTTCAACCCATTTCTGGTGGATTATAGTTGCTGATGCAGCATGCACTTTTTATTTTCTGCGATTGATCCTCCGAAAATATAAATTGTTCTCACAGATGAGACGAAGGGTGAAGCAAGTCCCATTGGCATTCTATAAAGCAACTCCATCGTGTTTGTTCTCGGAGTCCGACTTTCCTGGTTGGACATTCAAATTGAAGGATGAGGAACTAATTAGCTTTAATCAATAGAGTACAGTAGTAAGTACATCTGAGGACAAGAATTTTATAAACTGCATCAGCGCATAGAGAGCATATGAAGCAAGTTAAGGCTGACCGTAAAAGAAAATTCCGGCAATCCTTGTTCTTTCGTGCTGCTGTTTCTGGAAGAAGTTATTCTGCCTTTGCGCCCATTTACTTTCTCTTTAGTATTTTAATGTAATGGGTTGATTCCCGAGAGACCAGTCATTTTTTTCTTTTTTGGGAAAGAGGAGTTTAGTTTTAGGTTGTCAATGCTGCTGAAAGCAGCAAATGATTTCCTGATAATAGTTTACTAATAATTTAAATTACAAACATATTTGTAGTCCATTGGTCTGTTCATTGTAGTTGCTTTAACCCTTTCTGTTGATCTAGGGCGATGAGATGAATGGTGTGGTAGAAATTGAAAAATTTGTCATTATTGTTGACTTTTATTAGACAAGTGAGATCCAATAACGATTATATTTTTAATTTTAATTGGATAAAAATGGGGGCTAAACAAGCTATTTTTCAGTTTTTTTTTCAGTATTTCGCCTAAAGGTTTGTGATATTATGGAAAAGGAGAATTAAGTACCTTTTTCTTTTATTGATTAGGGAAGAAAACGTCTGATGGGGGAGAAATCACCCGTCTGGTTTGTTCTATGACTGTTTTCAGTTATAGAATGGTGATATCCCAATGCTGGTCCTATTATAGAACCTGAAACTCAACTTTCGGAAGTATAAAATGAAAACTACGTGTCATTTACATCTAGTCTATCAACACGATTAATATGTTTATGAATTCAATTCTGTTGAATTGCTTCAAGATTATGGTTCATTTGTGAAATGAAAAAGAATCAGTAGTTTCTCTTTTATGCCCAATTCACCCGTTGTTTATGATATACAAACTGGAAATATAAGACACCTTTGGCTGTTAACGATGTCAAGTTGTTCACTTGCTACGACTTTAATTAATTTGTTGTTTGCAAACTATAAATGACCCACAAGCATTAGATGACTTACCTTATTCTAGCCTTCATCTTATTATCATGCTGATGATGTGCTCGAAGCTTTTGGCATATAAATCTACACGCAATGGGAGGGTTATATGTGGCTCATCTTGAGACTAGATTTCAGTGTTTCGGCAAAAAATATATATGGATCGAACGCTAGAATCAAAGGGTAAAGTTTGTGTGACTGGTGCAGCTGGGTTTCTGGCTTCATGGCTGATCAAGCGACTTCTTTTATCTGGTTATCATGTCACTGGGACAGCTAGGGACATAGGTATGTATACGGCTGCTCAAATTTAATAGAGACGGATATTGTATGGTTATAGTCTAGTTTGCCTGATTACATCTGTATAAATGATCTGAGTTAACGCACAATATATAATCAGAAAATGTGAAGAAAGTGGGTCATCTATGGAAGCTGGAAGGAGCGAAAGAGAGACTGTTTCTGGTGAGGGCTGACCTAATGGTAGAGGGAAGCTTTGACGAGGCAGTTATGGGATGTGGTGGTGTCTTTCACACTGCTTCACCTGTCTTAGGACGCCCTACTTCTGATCCAAAGGTGTGAATTCATCTAATTCTTGGAACTAAAAGGCAAACCAATCGTTTATTTTGAAGTTTTCGTATAACCGGCTCTTTAATTCGCTGCTCAAGTGACTAGTGTTGATTGGAACATACAGGGTGAAATATTGCAACCAGCAATTGATGGCACGCTGAATGTTCTGCGCTCATGCCAAAAGAATCCATCTCTAAAGCGTGTGGTTCTCACCTCATCTTCTTCGACAGTAAGGGCAAGAGATGATTTTGATCCCAATGTACCACTGGACGAGTCGTCTTGGAGCTCTGTCGAACTCTGTGAGAGACTTCAGGTACCTACTATAATTGATTAATTGCCTGATTATATTGGATTAGCTATCCCTTGATTGTTTTAGCTATATATCGTACTAGATTTGGTATGCATTGTCAAAAACTTTAGCAGAGAAGGCTGCATGGGAATTCTGTGAAGAAAACAAGATTGACCTAGTTACTGTTCTTCCCTCATTTGTCATTGGACCAAGTTTGCCTCCTGATTTATGCTCTACTGCAGCCGATGTCCTCGGCTTGCTCCAAGGTACATACCAGTTTCTCTACTGGCCATAGTATATGGATATCGCTTCTTTTGTATGTATGCTGATGTTTCTAAACCACTACAATATGACAAGGGGAGACGGAAAAATTTAAGTGGCATGGAAGAATGGGATATGTTCATATTGACGACGTTGCACTGTGCCACATTCTTGCATATGAACGTGAAATTGCCAAGGGACGTTACCTTTGCTCCTCAACTGTTGTTGACAATAATGAACTAGCGTCTATTCTGGCAGCACAATTTCCGTCACTGCCTATTCCAAAGAGGTTAGTTAAATTACTATCATATGCAGATGAATCTGCATATAGTTAATAATAGAATTAAACAAAAATTCTGAGATTCTATACATTTTTCATCACTACTGAAAATGATATGTACATATGTTGGGTTCAATTGTCAGGTTTGAGAAAGTTGATAGGCTATACTATGAATTGGATACCTCAAAATTAAAGGAGTTGGGATTAAAGTTGAGGTCAATTGAAGAAATGTTTGAGGATTGTGTTGCATCTTTAACGGAGCAAGGCTATCTAACTATGACGACGACTACTACGTCTTCAGTTCTTAAAACCGCGGACTAGATTAGATGCATCCAATGCTTGGATCATCAGTGCTACGATAATATATAGCTAGAACCCTCCAGCCAATGCCAGCCAGCCAGTCGTTGTTTAGTTATATTTTATAATTAAATTGCTCAGTATTTAGCACTAATAACAATAGAAATTGAACTCAGTTTTACACTTAATCTGTGTGAGGAATAAGTCATATACAATAAAAATTCCAATTTCTATTGGAGCTCAAGTCGAGTCAACTCGGATCCCAATTTGATATGGTTTTCTTTATATTATTTGAAAAAGAAGAAGAGAAAAGAAAGTAAGATGTTTTTTCAATATTATTAAACTAAATGGGGATAAATTAAATTTGAAGTTTTGTGTTCAGTGAAATTTAGTTAGGCTACGGGAATAGATTTAATAAGTTGAAATTATCGTTCTCACGAGTAATAAACTTTAATTTAAGTTGTATTTATTTGCAATTGAATGCAAATGTAACAAAATCAATTTATGAAGTGTTATTTGTATGTTTAATAATTAATACTAATAATTGATCCTTATGTTGAATATTAAATGTAATGTGATAAACCTCAAAATCCCGAAAATAAAATAAGCCACATATTATCTAAATGATGATGAGTAAACCATTAATAATTAATAAGATAACAATCAAATGTTACTGAAAGAAATAGTCTTTGAATTAAAACAATAAATCAAAGGTTTACATCTTCGTTCCAACACTTAGTATAAGTTTAGGTTAGCATGCTAATGATGCAATTTATTACAATAAAAGATTTGAATATTAATTACCCAAAAAGTATATTTGCAAGAAGAAAGATAATCAATTTCGCCTCCTTTCAATTCAATCCGAATTTTTCCTTGCTTTTGATCTTCAATTTCTTGCATTGACACTCTTTTTAGCTTTCTTCTCCACATTCTTGAATGAAGAATGCCGAATTTTGCATCCCAAATTAGGTTAAAATCTTGCTTTCTGGGAAAACTAAAAATGAAACAAAATCTTTTCTCAATTGCATGGTACATTTAGTTGCAATCACATGGTTACTATCCGCACATCATCTTTTAACACTTTGCAATTGCATGGGCAATCGTCTTGCGATCGAAGGTACAATTTTATGCCCAAGTGCAAGTGGTCCTCATTTTCAATTCCTTGCTCACTTCAAGTTTCTTATAATTGCAATGCAAGCCCTTGACCTTTAAAACTATTTCAATTTGGTCCCCAATCTTTATAGCATGTAAAAAACATCATTTTCCCCGATTTTCGTTCTTTTTCTCCAAAACCTCGTCCAACAGTGTGTTCTACCTAAAGAAATGATAAACATGTAAGTGTTTAACAGTGAGTCCAAACATCCACGTTTGACGACTTAAATAAGTGTAGAAAATACACTATTTAAATATCCCAAAACTTGAATATTTGTCTATCCTCAAACAAAATCATATACTTAACAAATAAACACGAATATAATCTTTCGTAAGTTTTGAAATTTTCAATTATCCAATGTTTAATTGATGAAAGTGTGTTGATAATAAAGCCAATCATAATAAACTCATATTTATTCAATTCTCGACCCTCGAAGCCCAAATATATTCTTTCTCCACTCTTAAGATGCACCCCCCAAATTCGTTCTTTAAACTCTCTCGAGGTGTATTATAAGGTAATCTCAATATTAACTCATTTCACTCAAGTTTGGATGAATTTCATCAATGCAAGTAACTATTTTAACAAATGATGAGTCTACTAGAATTTGATTGCTTCAGACTCTAAGATTTAACTAGGCTAATTATTCCCGCTAAAAGTTCTCCATAAAATAAGTTTTTGAGGCTTAATCATGTATATTGCGTGTTCTATTTTATCATTTTATGCACTTATTTTTTTCAAAGTTGATGTACTTATTCCGTTTCATGTAGTAGATCTGATTTTTTTATTTTTATTTTTATTTTTTAAATCTCCTTTTCAAGATTTTCAATAGGTGTCTTCATGCACTATAGAAAAAAAAAGGGCTCCACCGACCAAGGTTTCAACAACCAAACGAAAGTGGTCGCTATAAGACATGATCACCAACCACATATTGGTTGGTAAAAGTTTCGGTCTATCATAGTTGAATTAATTTTGTGATGCTCTTCAGCGACCACAGAATGGTCGTTGATGTAACTACTCAGCAACCAATTTTGTCTTGGTTGCTGGAATAGTTGGCAGGATGTATCCCACCTTTTTTTTTAGCTGTTTTAGTGATCAATAGAGTGGTCGTTGAATATGAGCAACCTTCAGTGACCACAATTTGGTCGCTGGTGCGGCTCTTTACCAACCAATACCATTTGGTCGCTAAAAGACTTGGTGGGATGTGTCCTGCGTATTTTTTCTAGCTGCTTCAGCAACCAACAACATTAAATATTGTGGTCGTTAAAAATTACCCGCTTTTAGCTACCAGACATGGTTGCTGGTGGTAGTCATCAGCGACCAAGCGCCTTATGGTTGATGAAACCAATGGTGAGAGAGGTCCCTAAAATATCCCATTATTTTATCTCTTATTATTGTTCATTATTTTAGTCTCTAAATATAAAAGGAAAAAAAAAATAGAACCAACTATTTTCCCTAATCCTAATACTCTCGTTCTTTCACCCCTCACAGCTCTGGCAATTCCTCCATCGCCTCCCCCTGGCTTTGGTAATTCTTCCAATTTTCTCTCGTGTACAAAATTATGGTTTATAATTTTACACTTCCTCTTCTCATGGTTCTCATGCTCTGGAGCATCAAGGGCTTTAGAGGCACCACAACATTTTATACATTTTATAACATTCAAATATAGCATTCTTCTTGATAAAGCTATAAAATAAAAATGATATTTATCTAAACTTAACATAATAGCATTCATGACAGGCCCACTAAACAGCCCAAATTACTTCTCTCTTGTGCCCTATTTTTTTTTTTTTTTTTTTTCATCAAATCAGTCTTTGCCTTTCATGCGATTCATTCCCAGTTTTTTGTTGCAAAATTGTAAATGACACCTCTGCATTTCTTCCCTGCCCTCATCGCCCATACTCATCCCCATTTTTTCTTCTTTCAGTAACTATGGGGAGTGAGTGATAGATAACTGTGAAGAGTTGCAAATGATTAGTTTAATATCTTTTATTATAACATATTCTGGAGATCAAACTCTTAACATGAGAATCGTACCTGGCTTCATCTTATTAGCCAAAGACAATATAACAATTAATGTTCATGTATGGAATCAACACTCACGTCAATAGCTTTGTACATTGGCTCAATCACCCTTAAACTATCTTTCAAATGGTTATAAGGTTGTATGATATGATAAAGTTTTGGATTTAGCATTCTAAGTTCAAACTAATTCAACCTATCCCAAAAAATGAATCAACTCACGATTTCACAATTAATAACTCAATAAAGTTCTCAAAACGTATCAAGTCTCACAAGAATAGGCATTAAATCAATTAAAGTACTCAACTTATTCACAATTTTTAAGTCAATATGTAATTAAAATTATAATAATATAAGTCGACAAGGTTATCCAACTCACACAAACATAAAAAAATATTTTTGTGTTTCTCATTATCTCTTTTTTTTTTTCCAATTATATAAAAGAAATAAACACATTACTATCGCACGAAACAAATAAAATTATATAAACAAGTAAAAATATCGATATTTCTCCCTACCCCAAACCTCAATCAAATATTGCCCTTAGTGTCTCAAAATACATTGTCCTCGATTATTTTTCCATGAAAAATTTGGATGATTCCTCCAACATTAATTATAGATGTTAGAGTGGGCATTGTTCTCCCGCTTCTAAATGTTCTATGCATAGCTTAACTTTTTAGACTCAGATAGTATAAGTAGAGGCTATAGAACAATTTGTAGTTAAGTGGTTTAACCCGCAACCCTTACACATCGGATTTGGATTGTGCACTATGTGCATTGTCTGAATAAGGTTGTCCATTTTCTTCATAAAAATCTTCACCTGAGCTTATAATGTTGATACAACATCAACATTGCGACTCTTTTTATTTTTCTCTATGTTTTGTTGTCGGATGGCACATAGTTGTAGTTTCTACCATTTTCTCATACAATTCATATGCTTCCCTAACTTTCTTCATTTTGATTAAATTGTTTGACAAAGCATCAGCTGTATTCTTGATACAAAAGAGGCACCACCAAGATCTTTCATTTCAAAATTCTTTGATAGAAATATCTTAATTTCGTGCAATAAGCATATATCATTACAAGCAAGTAGTATGTCATAGACATACAATACAATGAAAATATGCTTACTTCATTGAACTTGTAATATAAACAATCATCAAATACATTCATCTCAAAACCAAACGAGATAATCATTTAATGAAATTAGTAATACCATTGATAGGAAGTTTACTTAAGCCTATAGATGGACTCTTTAATTTGTAGGTTATCTTTGGATTTCCCAATGCAAAGTTTTTCAATTGCACAATATAAATCATCTCTTCAGTGTCACCATTGAGAAATGCCCTTTTTATATCTATTTGACGTAGTTTAAGATTAGAATGTGCCACAAGTGTTACAATAGTCCCGAAAGAGTCTTTCGTTGAAACCAGAGAGAAATTATCTTTGTAATCAATGCTTTCCCTTTGATTAAAGTCCTTTGCAGTAAGAGAATCGTATATTTTTCCATATTACATTTTGAATCCCTCTTAGTTTTAAATATATATTTACAACCAACGTTTTTCACACCTTCAAGCAATGGGAAGAGTTCCCAAACGTCATTGTTTTTCGTAGAGAATTGTTTCTTTGCATGACTTGATGAGAGTTAATTGAATCTTCTTCCATCAATCCAATGCCATTATTAATCTTGAAGCAATACCATAAAGTCATCTAGAATTGCATTCTTCATTTCTCTAGTGAATCTTCTTAATGGAATTTGATCTTAAGGTTGTTGAGTTTGTTCTTCTGAAACAATCTCTTGATTGTATATAAGGGGTTTTGGAATATTGTTTTAATCTGAAATTATTTTTAGAACAAGATCTGGAGCAAGAATTTGTCCCTGATTATGATAATTTTCAATTGTAACAGAAGGGATAGTTATATATTCCTTTTAAAATACAAATTTTCTAATCTTATCTACCCTACAAGCTCTACATTCTCGAACAACCGGACATTTCTCGTTTCGAAAATTGACAGTCTGGAGTGTAGGATCTTTTAAAACTTAAAAATATATAAATCTTTATCTTTATTGCCAAGATTTCCATATCAAATCACCAAGACAATCATAAGTGCGAAAGATACTTTGATCAATTGTTTTGAATCTTGAAGATTAACTGAAAGTTCTTGATTTTTATTTCTTGCTCTTTAATCTTGATTATTGCTTCTTGATTTGTTGCGAATTCTTGATCTTCTTCTTCAATATACTTTATCTTGATATTCTTGTATTGATATGATGGCATAAAGAGTGAAAAATCATACATTAATTGGGGACCATAACTATATATATATATAGAGACACAATCCAAATGAATCTGGTCTCTACACATAATTAAGCTTATACTTTATTTAGATGTTCAAAGCCCAATAACTTTAATTTTTTATTAGATCACTTAAATCTTGGACTGAAATATAAAATAAACTTTGATACACATTTAATTATGAGGAAATTACACCAAACCAGATTTTTAAACTTTCAATTTCAAAAATCAGATTAAAAGTTTCACTTTTCAAAAACCAGATATTTTATTTTAAATTATTAGATATTAATTGTACAATTTTCATCCTAAACCCTAATCATTTTCATTTTAATTTTAAATTTTCTCTTCCTTCTCTCTTCTTTCTCTCTTCTCACCGCCTCTCTCCTGTTCTCTCTTTTCACCATCATGGGCGCTAGGTGAGCTCGACGATAGAGATCGCTACGGCAGGGTGATTTCATTCTTTCTGATTATATCTGCTCACCCGGAGCCACTGTGTAGATGCGTCATCTCTGTTGGAGTGGAGAAATCTTTTGGCGATTTTGGTGTTGATGGTGGTGTTGTGTTGGGTTGGTGGTGGTTTTGGGGTTGTTTTGTTTTGTTTCTATTTCATATTGTGAGTTGGTGGCGGCGGCGACGACGGTGAGGTGGTGTAGGCGATTGCTATGGTTGTCGATAGGATGTGGCAGTGGTTGTCGTGGTGCGATAGTGATTGTGCTTGCATATCAACCTAAGGTTTTGGCTGCTGTACAGTTTATTTAGTCATTCTCTAGCCTTCATCTTTGAGCCAAATTATCTTAGTTATATTACTGGAACAAAAATAGTTATAAACTCAATTAAGTGAAAAGGTTGTTCTACGGTTGCTTAAATTATGTTTCGTTTTTATCATTGCAGGATGGATGAAATGATGCGAGGACAGAGATGAAGAATCATCACCAATTTTC